>DWLI01000079.1:0-31719 GCA_018249915.1 Cecropterus dorantes dorantes
TTCCGTAACAACAGTTATATCTTGATCCTTATGAGATGGAGTTTGTATCATATCAGTTTCTGTTACATGTGATGTCGGAGTAACATGTTCTTCTGGCTTGTGTTCATGTGTAGCTTCCTGTTCTGGTATGATTGTAGATGCTTCTTCTACTTCTGTTACGGGATGGACCTCTGGTGTTCTTATTACCTCTGGCCGTGCAGTTGTTACTTGTTCCATAGATGGTATTTTATGTCCTTCCGTAATTAGTTCAGGTTCATCGGTTTTATCAGGTGATAGTGTGCGCCTATGACTGTCTTCCATTTCTGTTGTCTTTGAGCTTTCTGTTGTTAAAATTCCAGCGGTAGTTGCTGGCGCTTCTGGCATCGAATCCTCTTTCAACGTTGTTCCATCTTGTTCAGTTGGTGTTGCTTCGCCTTTCTCTGCATCATGTGATTGTGGTACTTCAGTCGGTTTCTCGTAATCATGGATCACAGTACTCTCAGTTTCAGATGGATGTATATAAATTGGTCCTTCAGTAGTGCCTTCATGAGGTACCACAGTATCTTCTTGTTTGGTAGTTGCGTGTTCAGGTACTACCGTGTCTTTTTCGTGATCAAATGATTCTGGATATTTGGTTGTAAATTGCTCTGGAATCATTGTATATTTATCTTGTTGTTCTGTAGGCTCAGTTACCTTTGTGTAGTGTTCAGGATGTTCATCTCCAATGGTTACTAGTGTGTGTTCTTCTAAGGGCTCTGTAATTTTACTAACAGTAGTAGACTCAAAACCATCTTCAATTTTTTTGGTCGCTTGTTCTTCAATTGGCTTATCATGCGGTAGTGTTTCAGATTCGTTTTCTTCTTGCGATTTTGTAGTTGTTTCTGATTCTTTCGTAGCGAATGATTCTTCTGAAGTTGCCGAATGTGGGTGTTCAGTAGAAGATTCATCTGAAACGTCGACTACACTTATTTCAGGTTCAGTAGTCGGAGCAAGTTTGTCATCAGTAATAGGAGATGACGTCTTTTCTTCGTCTTGAATATCTAAAACTTTAGCGGTGGTATATTCAGGTGCACTTGCAGTAGGTGAACTTTCTGGCAGAGCTTCTTTCTCGGGGTAAACTGGAGAGGTTGCTTCAGAACCATAGTCTTTATCGGGTGATTCTGTGTACGGTTTTTCTGGCTCCTTCTCATGCACGGCAGTTTCTTTCATTGTATCATCTGTATATGTTTTTTCTGGTTTGGTTTCATGAGGTTCAGATATTGTTACGTGTGAAATTTGTGTCGTTTTATCTATTTCAGAGTCGCTGTCAGTCTCTGTTGGACGTAATGTAATATGTTCTCCTTTTTCTGTTACAAGAGACATTGGAGACTCTGTCTGTTTCTCCCCTTCTTTAATAGCATGTGTAGATTGAGTGAATAATTCTTCTTCAGTATGTAGATCTGTAGATTTCGTTACTGTTTCTTGGGGTTGTGTTACTATTTCAGGCGCTTGTGTTCTTTGAGTTTGTGTTTCATCTGATACAGGATGTTCAGTTGGTGTCTGTAGTTTTTCATCTGAATATGTTCCCTTTATATCAAAGTCGGTAGTTTCTGTTACATGATGTTCTGGATGTTCACCTTCATATGTTTCTGTAGAACTCAATAGAGGTGTTTCTTCGGTTTTATTTTCATCCACGAATACGGGAATGGTTTCTTTATCATCGTGTGTTTTATCGGAATAAGTATGGTCTTCACTTGTTGAAACCACTGAAGGCTCAGTCATTTCATCTTTGGTTTGTTCAGGAATAGCAGATTCTGTAATTGTTTGTGTTTTGTCTGGTATTCCAGTAGTTTCTTTTTCAGGTTGTGTCAATGATTCCGTTGTTCCTGTTTCGCTTTCTTCTCGCCTTGTCGGTAATGGTTGTGAAGTAACCGTTTCTATTTCATGTGATGTAATAGATTCATCAGATTTTGTTGGAATTATTTCAGGTCTTAAAGTTGTTTCCGGACTGTGATCCAAGCCATCATCCGAATATTTAGTGCTACCAGATACTGTTTCTTTAGCTATAGGACTAGAGGTAATGTCTTCCACCTCATTATCTACAACACTAGATTCCTTTATAGTTGTACCTTCTTCGGGTAAAGTTTCTGGTATCTTTGTGCTCACTTCGTTAAAATCGTGCGCTGGTGAATATGAGTGCTCTTCTGATGTTTCTGATGTTGCGGAAGGCATTGTACCTTCGTCTATAGTTTTAGTTGTTGAGTCTTGTATACCTGTCACATCCTTTTCAGGATATTGGGTGCTACTCTCATTCAAATCCGTACCATCAGATTTATCTGTTGATTCGTCCATAGGAGTTTCTGGCAAGTGTGTTTCATCTTTTTCAGTAACAGGATGATGTATTTCAAGCTCACTCTCTGTAATGGACTCCGTTGCAAGTGTTTCCAAATTGATGGAGGAAGTCACATATTCTTGAGTTTCTTTAGGTGTTGTATTAATATTTTCCATATCCGAAATTGTCTTATGTGTTGAACCGTGTTCTTCTTCATCCTTGACTGACGGTTTGGTAGTTTCTGTCTCCTTATCTTCACTGTCTATTTGAGTGTGGGTAGTTTGTGGATATAACGGCTCTTTTTCCGTAACATATGGTTCATATTCCGTTGTTTCAGATTGTACTATTTCAGTAACAATGTGAGGATGATCATAAGGTTTATCTGTAACCATTTCCTCTACTTTAGTTTCTCCTGATTCTGAAGATTGCTCGAACGGAATTGATTGTTGCGTCGTAAGTAATCCTGTAGTGTCATCATCTTTAACATAACTTTCCGTAACCATTTCATGTGATACCGTTGCAGAAGGTTGTGTTACTTCTTGGTCTGATTCCGTATTTTCATTATCTTGACCGATAGTTTCTGTTGGTTCATGTTTTTCAGTATCAGATCCAGTATCATCCAGATGTGTCGTAAACATTTCTGGTTTTTCTGTAACCATTTCTTGTTTATGAGTATATTCTTGTCCAGTTTCCGCTTCCTTTTCCATTGTTACGAACTCATTAGAAGATTCTGTTGGGGTTGGAAGTTTTTCAGTAAATTCTTCAACTTTATCGGTGTCTGTTGTATATTCCTTATCTACGTCATGTGGTTCAACATGTGCTATTTCCGAAGATGATTCAAAACTAACGGTTGGCGATGTTTCAGTAACTTCCTGTGCAGTGCTGACATCTTTGTCTTCTTTAGGCAATTCAGTTGGTTTATCTGTGGACATTTCTTTTACAGTTTGTTCAAAAGATTCGGTTGCCTGTTCTTCATATTTAGTTGTATAAGTTTCATGGTCTTCACTTTCTGGTTCTTTATACTGTTCTGTTACGGCTTCCTCTGTTTTTGTTATGTGTAACTTTGTAGTATATGATTCTTCTTTTTCTGTGGGATGCTCATAGCCATCATATTCTGTCATGGTTTCATATTTTTCAGTAGAGAATTCAGGCATAACGTCTTGTTTTTCCGTTTGTGGGCCTTCGGTTTCTTTATGGGCTTCTTCATCTAATTCCGGCAATTTTGAATAACCTTGTTCAATTGTCTCTGTTGTCGATTCTTTGGATGACTCATCCTTTAAAATGGAATCTGTAGTCTCCTGTGTAATGCAATCAGAACCGGAACACTCCGATGGTGGTTTATGTTCCTCTTGTGCCTGTTCCTTTTGTTTACAGCTTTCTTCAGTACATTCAGTTTGGCCTTCATTTGGAAGTGTGCTACCACAGTCCACGCCTTCACAAGCGGGCTTAGGTACTTCAGGCGTTTCACTTACTTTACATCCCTCTGGATCTTCACAAATTGGAGTTTCATCCTTGGGTACACTAATTTCAGTTCCAGCTCCACAATTATTTCCTTCACATGGCTCTGCTTCAATTGGCTGGCAACCGTTTTCATTGTTGCAAATATGTTCACCAGTTGTTGGTTGTTCACATTTTCCATCTATGCAACTTTCCTTAGACGGCACACAAGAGTCACCAGTACAGGATACTGGATGGTCTGAAGGAACAGACACTTCTGAACTACTTTCTGTTTGTCCAGTGCAAGCTCCATCTTTACAATCTTTTACCTCCTGTTCGGTTTCGGGAGACTTTGAAGCGGTTTCTTCTGATTTACATTCTTCTCCGTGGCATTCAGTTTTTTCGGGTAATGGTTTTGGACTTTCTGTTCCGGACATTTGATTGTGAGATTCCGGTGGCATCGTTTCGCGAGAATGGCATACATATGTTGGACAGCATGCATCTGGAGTGTCATATATAGGTTGGCAATCACTCATATTCTCCATATGCTCCGGTGGAGGGCTGCATATTATTGGATCACATTTGACAATACTACTGACGCATTTACAACTTGAGTGGCAATTATTGATATTTGGTACACTTGTGTTATTTTTATATGTTATTCCATTAAGAAGGCAGTCTCCTTCCCCAGGAATCCGACCAGGTGGCAACATTGGCGTTACGTCTTCATGAATTTCATTTTCAACTGGGTTTATGGAGGTAGTTTCGTAAGATTCAGTTCTAATAGTAGTAGTTGTCACTGTATTGCCTGTATCTTCAGGTGTAATAGAGGTATCCTGCTCTTGTGTGTGTTTAGTATCATGCTCATAATCGGAATCATCCTTAGGTACTGACGTTGTTGCTAATGTTTCATCTACACTTGAGGGTTGTGGAGTAGTCGCCTTATCTTGCTGTTCGTGTAATGTGCTATATTCAGAAGTGGAAGGTTCTAAGATTCGCGGAGTTGTCAATTTTTCAATATTGTCGAACGCTGTAGTTTCTTGTTCTGATTTGGGGTTAACTGTAGTTATTTTAATTCCGTCAGTATAAGTATCAGGTGCAGATTTAGTGGTCATAATCAATTCGTCTTCTTTAGATATGTCTGCTTCTGTTGGAGAATGGTAATCAGAAATTGTTGTTTTCGATATCGTAATGTCAGTTTCTTTTGTCTCATCACTGACAGAAGGTTGTGTACCAGTTATAAACTCTTGTGATTGTGTAGTTTTAGCTGGTAGATCTGAAGTACTATCCTCTAATACATCTGGTACTGTGTTTTGGCCTTTGTCTGGTTCTTCCGTGCTAAGACTAGGTTTAAGAGATTCTTCTGTAGGTGTATATACTTCATCGATAATTTCTGTTGTTTGTTTATGCGATGTAAATAAGCCTGACGTATCTAAAGTCGTCGCTTGCTCTTCACCGCTTCCTTCGAAAACAGGCATGTCCGTATATGGTTCATCTGGTTCATTTCTGTATCCACTACCTTCAGTTTTTCTTGGCGGTGATAATGTAGTCATGTCTTCTAATATTTTATCCGTGGTAACTTCTGTTGTAAGTTCATCACCTTCGCAGATGTACGTATCAGGACAGCACTGACCTTGGCGTGGAGGAAGAGAAGTACAATTTTTGCCTTCATTTTCCATTGGTGTACCACATTCTTGAACTACACAAACAATATCTCCTTTCATACAGTAACAATGTTCGCATGCTTTTTCAGTCTTTATTAGCGCTCCATCTGCGAATATTTGATCATCGTGAACACAATCTTGACTCATCTGAGTGACGGCTGGCATTGTTGTCGTTGTTAGTAAGAATCCAGGTGTCGGTCGAACAGTTGTTGTCATGTCATCCAAAAGTAGCATTTCATCCTCTTGGTGATCTGAAAAAAACAAATTCATTTACTTAATAGAGCACAAATCTAAATTAAAAGACAGTAGTCTCATCCAAATCGACAGAATTGTATCTTTTAAATGTTTATGTATAAACACAATGAACATATAATATCGTTACTTGTTAAAACTGATTATTAAATTTGTTTTATAGCGAGTGTCCTACCTGGATGCATGCAGGTAAGACTCACGCGAACATTTTGCAATATATTCGAATGCAAGCGGACAAAAACAGCAAGCAGGCTGTGTTAGCCCGCCTACTGCATGAAAGAAAAATACCTAAGCTATCGTACACAACAATCACACTTACCACAAGAATATCGGACCGGGCAACAAACATCTTTGTGATAGATAGGAGTGCAGCCGTCGACGTGAAGAGTACATTCTTGCATAACGCAAGTCGTCATATTACGAATACAGTAGCAATGTTCGCAGGGTTTGTTCGGTGTCGGTGGTACTTTAGAGCCTTCAGAGAAATATTTTCCGTTAATGCTGCAGCCATATTTATCCACTTTGCCGAGTCCAGTCGCGCCGTATTCAGCTGGAGATGAGGTCGACGTTGACGTGAGTAGGTCAACTGGAACTGAAAAAAGGATTAATTTAACATGATTTAACTGCGAAGCGAAAAAGTATATAACAATATATAAATTGGCTTATTTGTTAAATTTTATTCACGTAAACAAGTCCTTCCTTAACTTGTGACTCAATTTAATCATCAAACGCAAACCTACTAAATTATGTTTAATTCCAATACATTTTTTCTAGCAGACAACTTATTTGCATCTAGTAAATGTCGCAGTAGCATTGGTGCCGAAGTAGTACCATCTGCGTACCTTGGTTGCTACAGTCTGTTCGGATCAGTCACTTGGAACATATTTTTATTGCATGGACAGAAAAGATATCATCATGATATCATCGTGATCCTTTTTAATCGGTACACAAGTTCGAAAGGCTAAAAGTACGTGTACGAGACTCAAATCGAATCATGTTTGAGTCAGTTATTTATATAATAAGGCTACAAATGTTTCTTAAACTTTTCTCACCATCTGGGCAGGTGACGATCGGACAACACTGGTCGGCGCGTTTTTCGATAGTGCAGTCCTGGCCAATGGGCTTTGTGAACGGACATACTCTCAGGTAACACATGAGCATCCTATTGTGACAAGTGCAGTTCAGACACGGCTCGTTAGTCATAATTCGATCGCCTTCGCCATAGTGCTGAAAGTTGTAGTAACATCCCTCGGCTGGGCCTGAAAATAACGTTAAATTATCTATTAAAGATGCATATATGCCATATATAAATTAGAATTTCTTAGTAACATTAATATTATTTATTATATAATATCAACTATGTGTTATTACAAACGTTTTATGACGTGGAAAAATCTATAATAATTCTTGTATTTACCTTCAAGGAGTTCTAATGCCGTCTGGTTGCTAGCCGTCGGTGCTGAAATTAAAAAGGTAATATTTAAGCTTTTATTTTTATATAATAGTTAATGAAAAAGATGATAGACTAAGATGAGATGGTCTTTATATCATATACCGTCTAGGATAACGAATATACTATTTAATAATTAATATACCTATATTTTAGTTATAATTACAAATGTATATGCGTTTGAACTATATGTTAAATATTGTTATGTGTTCTTTTAATGCATTATATCTTTTTATATCAGTAATAAGCCTGCCATAAGATTTTTATCACGTTTAATTTGACTGACTCTATGAGTAGACTGACCCTACGAGTAGACTGCAGAAAATGTTAATACAGTTATTATAAAATATTGCGAGTGTTCCGAGAATGTTTAACTGTTGTTTTTACGAGTGCCCGTCGACTTATTAAGCGTTTTACGGCTGAACAGGATATTAGCTGTAAATTTCTGTGACGACGCAATCGGTCATCGTCTTAACGTTTTACATATCCGTTTTACTGCGTATAATTAGTGAAGGCGAGCGGAGAGGCGACAAAGCTGCAATTAAACTAACGGAGCGCGTCGTTAAGCTCTGAGTTGTAGTTTTATTGGTGATTTGACACTTTGGGTAAAGTCGTAACGATAGATTAGCATCCTAGCTTTATAATTGATTATCCACCACGTGAAATATGAAGCGACGTCACCATTAACCGATTTTATCAGGCGCATTTTACAATTTGAACAAAACAATCGCAGACGTACGTAAATTTCATTTTTCGCGCAGACATGATTTATTTAAAATTCTAGTAAGTGAAATTGAATTATATTTTGTTAGCAACATACCTTTGTAAGTATAAATAAAATAAAATAATTGGTATTGTTTAGAAAATCAGTTAGTATAAGTTTGTTGTTGGAGAGGATGTTGCAACAAAACAGTAAGAATACGCTAACGGTCATCGTAGTCAAGAATGTCGTTAGCATCCAGTTTTAATCTTTATTTCCACTATAATATTTCTCTATAACAGCATTGATTATGGTCGTAAAAAGATAAATTATAAGTTTAACGGGTTAATTTGAATAATCTAATCGTTGTTATGTCAAAATATTTTATAACAATAGCAAATATTTTATAAAATAAAAGGTTGTAAAATAGACGATAAATAATCGATTAGTATACAATATCTAAAACTATTTACAATAAATGCATATTGTCATGACGTAATGCATTGATTCCCATAGCATTTAATGAAATGCTTTCATTACTCGTAACTGTGACGGTATAAATGGCTTTACACGAACAAAAAACTACTTATGCAAAATCGTGCGTTTAGAAACATGGCCCGAAGCAATCGAAATGAGGAGGCAGCATGAATTTAAAATTTGCACTACATTAATATGGATTGTTGTTTCAATGAATGAATGTCGCCGTGGTCGCCATGCGTGATTAAGTTCACACGGGTAGACCTAAACATTGTAGGCCGCATTTGAATATACTTCCTATGTATAACATAAATTCAATTCGAATTCTTTGAAATAACCGTGCGCCGGATACTAAATCTCCGTGGACAAAAATAGCATCATCTAATAACATGCATCGCCGAACAGAGATTTACTGTTACACGACGGTCATGTACATTTGCATATTTTCAGGATTTATCATTTAATTTAATTTTATTGCATGTGCAAAATAAATTAAACAAATATGTATAACAAATCTGGTAATTTATGTAAGCTCAACATATGACTAATGAATGCCATAATCATAAATCATTTTAATACTATATTCCTTTTTAATAGCAATAAAATATTTTAAATGGACGTTACAGATAAAAGGTTAATGGCCCGGTGAACCTGTTTGATAATGTGTATAAATCGTAGTTAGAATGTGAATAGATTGCAAAATGCGATGCGGAGATAGGTGGCAGCGGACAGCAGGCCGGTGAGCGGCCGCCGAAGCGCGGGCGGCCGCGGGCGCCGCCGAGTATCGCGCACGGACATCTTCTCACGAGCTCTACCTATTCTAGGTCACGAGACAACACAACGGTTATACCTGTTCTCTAGTCCCACTAAATAATGTAAATTATGACTATTTTGTGAATGAATAAGTATTGCCTTAGTGTTCGTCATCAATCTATTACAGACCCACTGCTGGGCGCGGATTTCCTGTGAGAATGAGCCTTTGGGCATAGTATTTCATTGAGGATTTACGCCACAGTCCATCGCGCTGGTCAAGGATTGGTGGATTTAACTTGGGAACTTTCTTTTTGTAGTTTTCAGGTAGGTTTAAGCAAGACATAATGATTTTTAATACGCACATAATTTTAAAAACTTAAAGTTTGGCTCAGTGGTCATTAATATATCATCGCATTGAATTTTATTTGGGCGCATTACACTGGACTCTTTTACGTTGAATATTATATTAATATCAGACCGATTGCTCTACAATCGATGAAGCATTCTCATTCGCATAATTAACCGCGTCTTCAAAAAGTAAAATAGAAGTAGACCGGGCCATTCGAATGTGTTCGAATAAATTGATTAACGGTATCAATTTATTGCATCGTAGAATGAGTAACGTTAACAAATTTTATTCTGTGAACGCATGATGTATTCATGTTTTTATAGTATCTATAAAAGCTTAGCTAAGGGAAATGTAGTATCATTTATCTTTGAATGTACTTCTGGTGGAATCAAACATACAAAATGGATATATTCGTTGTATGTACTCGTACCTCGGATTTTTCTGATGTCCTGTTTTGTTGTATTCGTCTGCAGTATGTCGTGTTAATGGGATTTGCACAGAGGGTGACAGAAGTGTATGTGTTGGCATGACAATTATATTACGAGTGGGGAGTATCACATCGATGCTGTCTATAGTTATAGGATGATGTGATTGTGTTGGAATGACAATTATGGGGTGTGATGTATTGACGACAAAGAGTACCTAACTACTCAAATGTCAATTAAGTATAAATTGACTAACATAAAAAAATATATATAAGCTTCTCTGCTCTTGTACTATCTGTTTTTTTTTATATGATATGTTAATGTCGTAAATAATATTTTTTTTTTACTACTAACCTATCGGTGCCAAACGTAATTTTATTTTCGCGATTTAATTTGTATATAAATCGTAAACTATTTTTGTGTAGCGTAGCCGGTAACTCGAGAACTTTAAAACTCGCAAATGGAGTTTGCATGAGTTATCCAATGTAAACTTCTTTTGCGGGAAGGGACTTCGGCCGTAGATTGTGTTTATACAGGCATGATTTTGGTGTACATGTAATATATATGTATTGTCTATTAATATTATAACAGACGGGAGGTCAGGTTACACTGGTGTAAAGCAGATACTTACCCGCTGTGGAGCACGCGATGCACGCGGCCAGCGCGAGCAGCGCCCCCGCCGCGCGCCTCCGATCCATCTGCCGCCGCCCGTCTGCAACAACACAAAATAAATCAATTCACGTACACCAACTTGTGCCATTGCCAATTTATAGGCTGCTCGTTGCCATGGAGAAAGTTCATTATTTTGTACTTAAAAAGCTAAAAATAATCATGAAAAGGACAACAAAAGTAAGAATTCAACGATTAATGCCTAGACAATAAAATGTAATTTTTATTAGTATTTCTTACGTTATATTAACATGTCATTGGCGACGGCTTTATAATTAAATATTTCAATTTTCAATGAAACTTCATTGTAGTCATGGATGTACCTACTAAGAGAAATAAAAAAGAATAAAAATTAAAAGGATATTAAATGTAACTGAGATATTTACTCAATAACATAAGAGTACTTGTATAATACATACTTAGCTGTAAACCGTTCGAGAAATTATTTAATAATGTACTTAAGGCAAAAATAATAACAATAACAAATTAATACAGAAATGCAAAAACATTAATTCAATATGAACATTGTTTTACGCTCCGCAGAGGTTTCAAAAGGTATTGTGGAAAAAGCTTCAGTTACAACTCGACCGCAAGAGCCGGTGAGATTATTAAAAAAGTTTCGCTAAATGGGTTTAGTTATGAAGTAAGCTTATTAACTTTTAAAGAAAAAGTTTTGTTAACGCTCAAGCAGGAAACGTTTTGTAACTCTAATTGGAGGGCTTGTGCCGTGCACACTTTCGTTGTATCAACGTTGTAAAGGAACGATACAATAAGGGCTAAAACACATACATACGACACGACGTCAATCGTGACACGTTGCGATGTCGTGTCGTGGAAATCTATAAACTCTACGACGTGTATCGTTCGGGTAAAAATCACAAAGTAAAACAGAAACGCAGAATATACTGAGTATCCATTTTCTCCATCGTGATTGGAAATGAAAATCAATTTTAGAAAAAATAATGAAGACATGCATGACAAATTTCATAAATTGTGACGTGATTTTTTACGATACACGTCATCGTTTCGCGACACAATGCGATATCGTATCGTGTGTTATTTAAGCCCTAAGTGTATGACGGAAGGCAGGGGCGACAGTGGGAATATGTGTCGTGGAAGTAAGCATCGAGGACGCGTGCTTGAGTGGAGGGAGTCCTGAGGGGGCGCCATGAGCGCCCCCGCCAGCGCGAGGTTTACACTTATTCTTATATCAATGAGTTGTTCCATGAACGCCGGATATACACTACCGTCTTGTCGACATTCATCTCATCTCATTGTTTAAACAGTACAAAAAATATTTACGTCCGATGTATGTTATGAACGATACAAGCGCGATAACGTTATGATGTCCATCGACATCTTAATTGTCAAAAAAAACATCTTTAAAACCAAACGGATGTATGCAATGTCTGTATGCCCTTGCATGCCACTATTAGCTTATAATAACATTAATTTCCCAATAATGTTTTAAAATGAAAATAAATTTATAAAGCTTATTAATCATATCAACACACATACATATAACATGCAAAAGGTAATATGATTGGAAGCGTCGAGGAGGATATCAATTCCCGATGCAGGTGGGTATTATGCGCAGTTACTCTCTAAGCAGCTAACTTGTATTTAAGGATCGTACTGCAAGAGTCAATAACTACGGAGCAAATTATTGTAAGTCTGCTCCGCAGGTACCTACAGTCGAGTATGACCGTGGGAACGAATTTATCCGCGACCGTTGTTCTGCATATTCAGGTATATTCTGGGGAATGCTTGCCTGTTATGCATTAATATCTTCTTTTTATAACGATTACATGGTATAAGCTTACATTGTTAATTAACTTTTATGATGCCGCATACCACAGGAATGGCAATTAAGCTAAAAAACATCCGCCATTTTTCCTGACATTAAAAGCTCTATTTAAAAACAATTCACAAAGAAGAAAAAGATTTTTATAACGACTGATCCAGCTTCCCATCTTATAGAAATTATTATGTTATTATATTGGTAGATATAAGTAGGGATCCCTCTGTCTAGACACTCCGCAAGTCACCTCAACCGAGAGGGTGAGGGCGTGGACAATTGAGCACTACGTACTTATTTGCTTTACTAAAAACACCACCTGTTCCGGGCGTCGAGAGTTCTTCACATGATGTCGATAGCAGCTTTCAAGTTTTTCTTAGAATATCTCTAGTGGATTTGAGACAGTTCGTCTCTAATACTAAGAACACTAAAAATAAAACGTTTTATATAAATACGATACAAATATATATATTTATACTTTGTTGTTAATCTCTTGAGCTTTTATTACACAACGTTATTCTGTTATAGAACTGTATCTATAATTAACAGACATAAAAGTGCTGGTTCCCACTTTAATGTATACAATAGCAGCCCACTTCCCATGTATAATTTGGATTACCGTTTGTTCCAACGATATGTTGTCAAAAGTAACCGTTAGCTCGTTACAATTAAATCTCAGGAGTTTTCAAATTACGATTTCGTTTAAAATTGTAGCTTTTGTCTAAGCGACTACGCGCGGTCTACGAAGCGCTACGCACGTTTGTTCGTGTAACATCGAGCATACCTGAGTGGGCTACGCGTATTGTTATTATTTTTAGGGTCATTAAAGAAGCAAAACATTGTTGTTCAAATAGGCGCTCGGACAGTAAAAGGCGATTGGATATGATCGAAAGGGCATTGGGCGATCGGTCGCGGTGGGTCGGTGGCCGGAGCCGAGTCCGCGTGTCCGGGCCTGCGATGTTGCCCAACACATAATTTCGGAACACTGCAACCGCAGCGAGCATTGACACCAATTTCTTGAACATGAACAACTACTCCGATAACGTATAAAAGCGATTTATGTGCTATATTTTAACGGTTACGCCGAGAAACAGAATATAACTTAGGATAAGAAATACATTTTATTATTTTGTCATAACAAGTTCATACACTCGTATGGTCAATCAGACCGCAGCATAGGAACGACTATCTATTATGAATTAGAAATTTGTAATCTACTTAAACAATTTATTTACAATGCTAATAATGAAATTAATAATAATAACAAATAATTTACTGTCATTACAACTTCCTTTATATGCATATGAAAAGCATAACTATGATATATAAATGCATAACTAAAACGTACTCATATAAGTACATAACTTTAAATTCGGTTTAAGAAGAAGATGCACTATCTTTAAAATGTGACATGTGCTAGAATCAGCACACTAGATGTAAGACGCGATGGCTGGCAGTCACTCGGCAAGGTGGCATCGGGCCAATCCCGCCTCCTTCACTTTGTGCTTACGGGGAGCTTTTTATGATTTATGTTCGTTTTGATGTCCGTGCACCGTGACTTTAACAGATAGCAATCTAAAGCTCATAAATTCAGTATGCAGAGTTTTGTTAAAATATTTGCGTTCGATTAGTACAATGTGGGAACATTGTAAAGCTGCGGGCGTGTTCGCATGCTACGCTCAGACATCCAGTGCGCGGGGCTGTTCGCACAATGCGCTCACGTACACGACTCGCGATTATCAACCGTCGTAAATTACGAGTGATTAGCATAGAAGTCGTGGACATGGCGACACCGGGTTGTTATTAGATTCTGGCTACAAGCGACACTGCGTCGTTATTAGGCGATAATTGTCGCTGAAATGTAGCGGTCGATTAACGGCAGACGCGGTGACACACGCGCATACTAAGCAGCTACGACACGTTAATGTCGCACCCAGGTCAATTCGTGTCATATTACCATGTTATGGCTTTAATCGTATGTTACCTACCATAACTTACGACTATTTAAATTTATTATCATTTTCATGGATAGAGCGCCAATATTTCACATAAAAACAGTTGTTATTATTTCCAATTCGATTCGCTTTTAATAAAAATTTATGCAGCATCGCTACATTTCAATTAGTACCATAAAAAAGACATTCAATATCCAGATACTTATCTTACGAAAAAAAGCTTGTAAAAAGATAGAACACGATTTCGATTTAGGGCAGTCGTTTGGAAGTAACTTTACGTGACAAGGTTTGTATGGAAACGGGTAGGAAGCGCGCAAGGAGAGCAAATATTAGTTTCCCTCGCGGGGTACTCTCGGTTCGTTGACCCGTGCAAATTTTGTGTCAGATGATACGAGTAAAAACTATCTAGACTATCACACCACATAACAGTTTTTGGTTTTTTGGAACATTCTTACTTGACTGAAAGCGGCACTTTAGTTTATGAACTCGAGTAATGCATACTTTCAATAAGAAAATGATATCAACAGTGTTATTCATTTCGTCACGTTTGAATTCCAGTTCACTTATAAATAACATAGAAAGAATTTATTATGTGAAGAGCTCGAGTATCAAAGAAAGTATGTTGATTATTTAATGGAATGCCCTGGATCAAGGGTATTAGTATGTTACGTTGAAGTTTGTGTGTCCCACGCTCCACATCGCTCCACTAATTTGCAGTAGATGTGTGGAGGGGCGTCTGGTCGATTCGGCGCGGCGTTGCGGCGGTCGGCGAGCTGGGGAGTGCCGGGGAGAGCCGGGGACCCACATGATTAGGGTTGCCACTGTATTTTTAAAGAAATATGTGTTTCTTACAAAAAAATCACAAAAAAGTACTTTAGGAAAAGTTAAGTACTTTGTAATTTTCCTGTCTCACTTTACACTTTACCTACTAAGACTACATGTACGTTTTTCTGATAGCTTTTTATTTTGCCAACTTACCAGATTATAAGGTAAGAGGACAAGCTATTATTTTTCTAAGGACCTTTTCTTTTTTGCTGAACTATTTCCAAATATTGGAAACCCATGCCTCAACCGAAAATCTTTCGTACTATAACAGTTATGCAATCGATTAAAACCAGATATGATATCATATTTTATAAAACAGATGACAACCCTATACGTGATATCGGATCGTGCCCGGGCTCACGCACGTTTCGTCAACGTAGTCCGAATAATTTAGGTAAATCCGCGCTAGACGCTCATCACCGTTATTCACAAACTTAACATTCCACTCGAGCATTCTTACGAATTATCTTATTTCCATGCTATTTCGTGATTTCGATATATCTATACCAGATATATGCATGTACAAGTTATTCTGTGGAATTTCTCATTCCTATTAAAATTTCGTACGCATCTCAGCGAAATTCTCATCGAAAATTCCGATTGAAAAACCGTATTTAGACAGTTATCTTAAGTTATGCGTTCATGCATGCATTCTAAAGCAGGGAGTGGAGTCTTAGCGCCCTCTGTAAACAGTCGAGGAATTGAAATTGATTACATTTCAAATTTAAAGCGATGCAAATTCACAACAAGTTTAAGCAAATCGCGCTGCTTTTAAATTTTGCATGTCATTAATCCGACAGAATTTAAGACGTCGTCAATCGCTTGAAATAAAAGTATGTTAATAACGTTCTGAAGCAGCGTCGACGGGTTGCATGTTTAATGTCAGAGGATTTCTTGAAAGCTCGAAGCTTGCACACAGACAGGTTGTTGTATGTGTGGAAGAAAGCTACAGTGAGCCGTAGTTGCTAGGCACACGTTGAATTCGCGATTGTTGGTGCGGCCGCGGCGCTCACACGACGAGCGTTGCCCCTGCGCGCCGCCTCCCGCGTGCCGGGTACGCTCCGGGCCCATTTATGACACATCAAATGGCATTTATTTAACGAATATCCAGAATTAATGTCAATATCCGTTATTTCTTCTAATACAAAATTATACAACATTATAGTTTTTCAAATTACATATGTTTTAAGTTGCATTACACTACATTTCTTATGATTACGTTATTTCGAATATAGTGCCTTAGGGCTTATCTTTAAGGTTTAATCATTGTTTAATAATTTATATTATAATATTCATTTTTCCTACTAATGTACAAAAAAATAATGCTATGACAAAGTGAAAATCTCTCAAGGATAATACCATTTAAAATTTTCATTTCCTGTGGCAGTAAAAGGCTCAGGAAAATAAGATTTGTTTTGGCAAAAACTCCAAGAAGGAATTTTAATGTTCGTTTTCTTTGTCTGTTTTTGTTACCTTATTTATGATTCAGAGGTGACTCAGTTACAATTTAGGATTTGGGAATCATTGAAAGCGCCCTTCGATGCATTGAGCCGGTTCGCCACCCTCGCGTCATCCTTAGCAGCCGAGTGTGGGACACTGGCTATTAGAGCGACCGGTGACCCGTGGCTTGCACCCTCGCACTCGTGGGCGGGTCTGGGTGCACAAAGCGGTGACCTTTAAATCTGGCATCCAATTAACTGACTCATAAAGTTTAGTGCAGTCGAATGGGCGCGGGAAATTTTTGTCGTGTACAGTTAGCTTCACCAGGAAGTGAATGCACTTGGCATGATGTCTATTGACTTGTATTCGCAGCCATGTACGAATGCTTCGTGTCGAACAGTGTTTACGAGCGTCTGGCCGATAGCTAACCGGCCGCCCAGTCATTACCGGCCATATCTCTATGTAAGGAATGAATGGCGAGTACTTACAAGCAAACGTCAAAGCTTAGCTTTAAACGAGCGAGCTAGGCACGTAGTAAATTTAACTTCACAAACATTTTCCGTTACCTATTTTACTGCCTGAAACATGCTTTACAACAAAACATGCCTTCAAGCTTAAACACCTTAAATTTCCTATTGACTGCTGTATTGTATTTACACGTTTATGTATGCGAATTCCGAAGTACGTACCCGCCAAAGAATCACCATTCCTACATACTTGAGTAACCGTTACGGAAACTTTGTTATTTTATAACTTTGACCTTAAAAGTAATTAAAGCGTCTTGGGAAGCGCGCCGTCTAAATAATTAATTATAGATATTATAGAACGAAAGTGAATAACAAAGTAGGCATTGCATGTTCATCGTAATACTCTGTATGATGCTTTTTATAGTCAGTTTTTCCGTAAGTAAAAGATAACAATAGCAAGGGCTACATTTTTCACATTGAACCTGCATTATAAGTAACAGGTTTCCGAGCAAAAAACATAATAAGCAGCCTAGACATGAAATATTTATACGTTGCATTATCATATTACACGGGAATCGTGGTTACCGCGCTTAGAAAATTATGCTGTTCGTTTTCACTTGGAGACTGCGATAGATAAAAAATATATATTTTGCAAAATGTACACCTGAAAAAAAACAACTAGGGGGAAACTGATTCGCGCTTCGTTGCGTATACCTATTTTATACCTAGTATTTGCAATTTAGACAGGAGATAGGCAATTATAATCCCTTGATGTTTTAACGATACGACTATAAACAATAATTACATCGGGCTTAACTTCGCTTTATTGCTATAAGGGCTATGGAATGGAAGCTATAAATTTGATGCTTAATTATCTAGCGGCATATGAGGCTTACGTCGTTTTGAGATAACGCCGCCATGCAATATCCACTCATTCCACTCTATAGATATTGTCTGTACGATCGCGTATATAAAACAAAACAGTAGAATTACTTTTAAAATATTTCTTTAATTATTAACCGACTTCCTTTCTACATAACATTCAGCTATAGAGTTACGAGAACCGCATAATGTTCAAATTAATATTTTATTTGCACATCATATGTATGCATAACTTGGAAGTTACACTAATTAGATTGTGTCATTAGATAATGTCATTGTACTACAATAGTAGCAAAGAAAATACTTAATATAATCTTTTGTTTAAGTTTTTTTTTGTTTAGCTTACGTTTTAACTTACGTTTTAACTATTTGGAACAATTAGAAGCCTTTTTGTGTAAGGAAATAGAACAAGGCCGCATTTAAACCAGAAACATGTTATACATGTTTTCCAAATAATAGTAACGAGTAGGTTGTCTCTTGCTCGAGATTCGAACAAAACCATACATTTTAATTTTTGTTTTTGATAACACTAAATTTCGTCATACTTAAATATACAACAAGGAAAACAATGACAGCCAAAGAGGAAAAGGTTCTTAGCCTAATCATATAGCTATGGATGGCAAATGAAAAAGTAATCATATAAGTGGCGTTGTTAAACGCTATTGGGGTCCGATTTTAATGAATTATCTCGAGGCCCCAGACAGCCGGGGTCAAGTTATGCGTGCAGCACCGACCCACATTTGAAGGATTACAAGTAGGTAGCTGGCGAGAAAATTTACCGCTAACATTGCCATATAAGCTGTATGAATTTTAGGTCGCTACAAGCATAGCATGCTCTTGCACCGACATCTGTGCAAATATTGATTTAGTAAGTCGGAGTCACAATGGCGGCGGTCGGCCGCGCCCGCGCAACCTAGCGTTGTAATCGTGAGGACCATCGATGCCACGTCAATTTCTTTTTCTCTATTGCCTTTTATTAAATCTGTCGATATTATCGCGATCGACCCCACAAAAAATTAAACTAAAATGTAAATGTGAAACGGACCGACACGAAAATAACGATAACACTTGAAATGAAATACTAATCGATATCCATATAAAACACTAAGTTATGTTTAGATTATTATCGTTACATCAATAATGCACGGAAAAGTATCCTACGGACTCATAAACGAATTTACATTTATATAATAAAAATGCATCGTAACCGAGATCACATTTAATTTTGATCGGAAACCCAAACCGAATAAGTTTCATCTTTCCAATAAGTATTCAAAGAGTGTCGTTTGCATCGAGGACCCGTGCACGTTCGTTCCCTCAATAAGCTCTCTTCTCGAGCCTCATGTCGAGTTTAATATCCAATAATCATAAAAGAGGGCCCGAGACCGGAAATTAGCTTGTTTTACTTATGCTTGCTTTATGCAACATGCCTTATTAATGGTGGTTTTGTACCGTTACGGAGATGCCGCAGTTTTGAGCCACTTACCGCATCGAGACGTGTATTTAATACGCGTAATATTCAGGAAATGTAACGACACACCTACAATTATAAGTAATGTCTGGAATAGCCCTACGTCAGTAATCGGATTATTATACCCATACAACCGTTGTTACAATCTAGTGGAGTTCTGTTCGGTTTAAGTGTAAAGTATTACGATTCGATCGGCTATTTTTCAAGGGCGTTAAATTTTTATTACAATGTGAATATTTAATAACCTATACTTCGCGTTCGTCCATACATTTTAAAAATAAATTTAACCAGGATGAGTCACAATACCTATAAAAAAATTAAAAACGTTACATTACGTCACTTTTTGCTATTGAAGTTCTTTAATCGGCATCACGCGTTGCTTTTTTCTAAATACAACAAGAGGAGCAACGGTCGTGATTATCCCTGGCGTCAAGAAATTGAATGAATAAATATGCTTGTAAATATCATCATTATTGGCTAGAAAAAACAGACATGTAAAAACCCTATGTTCTTTCAAGGTGAAGATGTCGGCGTGAAGATACGAAGTTTATAAAGCACAATTCAGGAAAGTGACGTGAATCAGGAAGTGCCATAATATTTAATAGGCAAAGTAATTACTTGCTTAACAAAATAAGTTAAGTACAATAAGATCTAGTACTATACTAATATTATAACACATGACTATAATTACTTGATACTAGTTGTCATATCGATCAAGTGAATTTGTATGTTACCTATTATTTATTGATATAACCAATGTTCATTAATCGCTAAGTATCAAACTATTACCAAGAAATTCGATTGAGAATCCGAAGAAAAAAGTACTAAAACTTTGTCTTACTCTATAAATGTCACATGTATTGCATTACATATTTTGGATAAATCTTAATCTCATATTAAAAAGAATGTTAATCTATTTTAAATTTCGCTCGTGTACTTCACGGCAGGTAGAGATTTTTTCAATGTCATAAAAACGTACGCAATAAAATTATGTAGATATATACACTACATACATATTTAGCTACTCATAAAGTTAATTTACACTTTTTCCTAAGAACATTGTATAATGCGATAAACAAATACGTTGGTAGAATAGGTATTTGAATTATTTAATAGCGTTTTGTTGAATAATTAAGCGATTCATTACGGAGGAATGTAAAGAGGAAATTTAGGGAAAAAAACATGATAAGCGTTACACGTTAATGATAAATATTATTGAAGTTGAAAGATTATTACTTTTAAGGAAAATATTTTCAAAAATATTTATATCCATAATTTTCACTTAGTAAAAAGAAGTATTTTTTAAACTATACATTATCTATAACAATTATTTAATTATCTTCATACTCAAGTAGGTATCTATCTCTGATATTGATTTATGATTTACGAGTATGTATATGTTGTAAAATATTGCTCATATTTCAAAAAAGTTACTCAAAACAGTCATTACAATTCTGAACAGTGATTCTAAGGTGCAAGACCTTATTTATTTCTTTTTTGAAAAAAAAAATACTTGTCTTCAATAAAAGTAGTATTTATTTATATATCTGGTATATAAAAAACTAGACATTTATTGTACCAAATGTAATAATTCTTACACAATTGAAATAACTTTTTACCAACCAAACGTGAGTTGTATAAGACGTTTCAATACGTTCCCTACGTCACCTTATTGAAACGATTAAATCAAATAGTTGTCTATAGATCTAATCTATTTTGTTTCCTTCTTTCCGACGCAACACTATGGCCACTCGTAGGACAATGACATCGCACGTTCCGTGTGATAAACCGAGCTGGGCGCCACCAACTTTCGGCGTGGCTAACCCACCTTCACGCTGTAAGCTCTACATAATTGCTGCAATATTAAGACCTTGCCGCTTTTTGCTCTTCATGGAATTATTCAATGACTCAAGGTATTTTGATATAAAATAGTACTTCTGTAAAAGTAAAAAAGTTAAAAAATATCGTAGATAAAATTATTGATGTTATGCATGATTAGTAAATTTCCTATAAACAAAATATTGCAGAGAATTAAGTGCGAGGTATAAGAAATGTCTCGAAAAGTAATTTTCAATTATTCTCCTAACATATTCCTCCAACTTTGAAAAAGTCATTTGTATCAAAATCATGAAAGCAGGTGAAGGTTTTCATTGGACTTGGTTTAAAATAAAATATTAAGACATGTCCTTTACAAAGTTACATCATTTGTCAAAGCGCATTCAATGTTATATTGGCAATACATGACATGCGTCTTTATCTGAATTCAATTCTGTTTTGTTTTCCAAGCCTTGAATATACGTAAGGAAATAATCGGAAAATAAAGTACCCAACTATTACGCGACCACCCAACGAGAGGTAAACCAGACAATGGATTTAATAAAATGTCGAGTTAACATTAATGTTAATGAATAAACATAGACAGATATTATGATTAATTAAATCTAAATAGAAATGCGCTATCGTTAAGTTTGTATGTATCGAATTGTACGGTAAGTAATTTTAAATTCAATAAAATATGCGTATTGTACAGTTTTGAACAAGACAGTTATAGCGCAGAGACCATAATATTCCGTTTCCAAAAGTCAAAGCCACAACGGCACGGTTCGTACCTGAACACAAACAGGAATTGTTCAGTGCTAAGTAGTCTGCTTATTCTCTCACGCCTCGCACTTGACGCGTCGGGCTCGACAAAGTTTGTGATGAGGGCAACATACATACCTCACCAACACAAACGTCATGTATATCGGTACAAATACTAATTGGTAAAAGACCTATTCAAACAACATGAGAATTTTTACTCGGTAAATGGTAAAGTGGACATGTCTATTTGTCTTGTTATTTAGAGTGTGGGTGCCATGAATTTGTGAGCCGAAGTTGAGGGCTCTTTAGTAAGGTAGCAAAGATCGCTTGAACCGAGACTCGACCGCTCCGTTAAACGTTCCCTCGCCGTAAATTGTGGCATTATACCTGGCATTTGAAACTTACAATCCGTATTAAGCTAATATGAACGTACGATGTGATTTAAATGCTACATAATAATGAAGAAGTACCTATTTATTAGAAAAATAAGTTTAGAGGCAAAGCAACTTTGTAACTGGAATATTTCTAAGAGAGATGAGTGTCTTGACTCACTGTAGAGTCACAGGTAAATCAAACTTCTATTACAGTAGGTAAATTACATTTTCCTACTCTTTCTATGTGTCTGACAAGCTAGCATTTAAACTGGCAAATTGAACTGAATGCTATGATGAAACTAGCAAATATACGTATACAATGCAATAAAAGTATTTTTTATTCAAACTAATTTAGCAAAGTAGGTGACGTCTTTCCCACGTATATTAGATATTGTGAATCTCGTTTCAATAGCCAGGGGTAATAACACATTACCGAGGCGAAATTTGGCACAATGACGTCAGTACTTTCACGCCTTATACGAATCTGATTGACACGAAAGGAGATAACTATTGAAATAAAAAACTTAGACCAGCAAAAAGTTCAAGCTAAATAACATCATAACCTACATTCCATTGAGTGGTACCAAGTACCGATCGAGTTGTTGTTGTTGAATGTGAATTTTAAACAGATTTCACGTAGGGCCATATTCGTGTGATTCTCTTTTATTGGTCATTGTTGCCGGTGTCGTGGCCCGGCTATATTCTGATATTGATATTCAAGCGGTGACCGGCGCGAGGTTTCTTACGCACGCGGCTAGGGTCCAATAGGGCTCTTTTATTAGAGACCAATTACACTCCACGTAATATCAGTTTCTACTTAGTTTGGCTTTAAATAAATTCACGAATTGTTAACCTTATATTATGTATTTACCATAATAAGCGTTTTATTTTTAAACAGTGAATAATTACTCGCAATAATTCCATAACATCATGCTTTCCGAGCTGGTTTACCATTTACATTATTAAATTTAATTATGTTTTCACGAATTCCACGCTTTAACACTTACATAATTGTACATGAAAATTGACTTCAGTTGATAAGTGTCATTGAATAAACCATGAAGTCTTAGTCACGTTACGAAATTACGATAATAACAGTGAAACAGAAACGGTTTACGCGTTTTTGCGACATTTTTGTGGTCCAATAACGGTTTTTGCTCCTTGTCATGCTGCATGTCGACTCCTGCTCGTGGCAACGACCATATTTATGCGCATTTAAGAGGTTGCGATCATATACGTAATGTAGATATTTTTTCAAGATAAAATCCTACCTATACCTACGCGTCATTTATGAAGTCTTAGTAATGACCAAAGTATTACGAATCGTTTAATTGCATAAATCCATATGTAACGACCGTGTCAGGGTAATAATGACGTGAATGGCATCACACACAGCAAGTTGCGCAGGTCAATGGCACCTGCGAGCCCCAGATTCAGTTCCCCATAAGTTGCCATTTTCTCAGGAAGCGTCGACGCGTGGCCCGCAACCGCGACGACGGCGCGGCGCGGGCGCATTCTGTCACGCTGGACTCTGCGCGTGCATATCGACGCGCGCTCACATTAATGCACAGTCAGTCGAGCGGTTTCTAAATTTTAAGGGCATTTTCGTTTTAATGTCTCCATTGCACCCGGCCTTATGTGAACATGAAAGCGCAGATTTACCGTACTGACTGACTCCGTTAAATTCCTGTTCACGGCTATAATCGCTCAACGCTGCTAACGACCGGCTGCCTTTGAATAGAGCAGCGTCTTTGATATCCGTGAATGAAGTGATGTTATTGGCCTTGCGTTTTTGCATTATAAGAAATAAAAACAAAATAGACATCAGGGCCATGAAAGAAAAAACGTCATCCAGCCATTTAACTCCCGTCAACTAGGCGTGATTCCGCAGCCAAAATGCGAGACTTAGATTAGACAAAGGAATCGGATATTCGTCAAATTACATATTTTGAGTAGTTATTTAGTATTATATAACTAAATATTACAATATTTTTTCTGTGTCCAATATACATCTGCACCCTGATTATTTTTATTTTTGGCAGAAACCCGAATAAATATTTTTTAAAATAATGGACAAAATTCAGTTATGCCATAAAAATATAAAATTATTACAAAAAATATTACTTGTTTGTTTGAACACTCTTTTTTGCATAGTTAATAAGCATTGAATACTTAACTTCCTCTCATATTTATCATATTTCGAAATAAGAATTAAACTATAACAACAGAATTCATTAATTGTTTTCTGAAGGCCCTTGGAAACTCTTGCTTTACATTATTACAAATAATATCAATAGAACTTAAAATATCAGTTTTACTTAGATGCGAATATTGTGTATCTATTTATTGTCTATTGTTGTATATTGTAAGGTTAACTAGATAAAGTTCAAGTTCAGTTCAATGTCGTACAGGTATATCTTTTCATTTATTATTATCGTTTTCAATATTTAGTTGCATTATTTCAATCATGTAATACATATTCGTTTATATGTTTGTAATAGAAATAGCACTATGCACTTCTGCTCGAGGTAAGTACTTACTAGCGTACATGTAGGTACATCCATATAATAAAAATAAAAGTTCCGTGTCTGTACGACGCATAATTTGCAAAAAAGGCTTTGAAGACTGAGAATTTTGTTATAATAAAAAAATATATATTTTTAAACAGTTTTGTTTGTCTGTTTGTCAGTGTGCTTGAAATGAATGACATCAAACCAAAACTATGGAATTTAATTAAAAATATTGAAAAGTGTAATCCATTTCTTGACGAAACTAAGTTTTTATATCATTCAAGTCCATTTACTCTAACATAAATTATTTAAAGTAAAGATACATTTTTAAACGCGGGTGAGTTTTAAAATTTAAAAGATCGAGGGTGCCCTTTTTGAATTCGGTCATATATGCATAGCTTCTATTGAGGAACCCTGCCTTATCGTATACGTCGACTTTAGCAGTAGGTATACACACTGCCGTTTTAAGAAATTAACTGGATGCGGCAGTCATTGAACTCGAATAAAAATAAATAAAAAACCCAAATATCCGAAATTTACGAGAACATCGTCATGCACAAAGATGCTTTAAAAAAGGTGTAAATATTGAAAAACTTTTATTGACTTTTAATTTAATGACCAATACATTTATGAACATCGTTTTAATGAAAAAACTTATAAGAATATTAAACATTAAAATTATATTGGATTTAAAAATGATTCCTAACTTTTTTAAATATTGACATAATTCATTTTGTCAATTTTATCTCCACTGTAATAAAGATATTATATTTTATGGAAATTATTACTATCTTGGTCATGATATTTGATTACTAACGCTCACTTAACTTTTTTGTAATAATCAAGTAAGACTAGAATAAATTATTTAGACGGGTGAAACAAAGATCTCACGTGATGAGTCGTTCAAAGTTGTAAGTGTCAAACAAACAAGCATTACACATCACCCTAAATGATGTCTGC
This sequence comes from Cecropterus dorantes dorantes, assembly GCA_018249915.1. Lineage (NCBI taxonomy): Eukaryota > Metazoa > Arthropoda > Insecta > Lepidoptera > Hesperiidae > Cecropterus > Cecropterus dorantes. The sequence continues at coordinate 25,729 of DWLI01000079.1, forward strand.
AAGCACTAAGGGTATCATGAGAGGGGTGGATGATGCGTCCCTTGGCACAAGGGAAAGCGGAAGCGGGGCGGATAATCAGTTTTGTAGCAGGTATAAAGTGGGTAATTGTACAAAAAGGGCTATTTTCTATAAAATATTATTATTTTATTGATATGCTTATAAATCGTATATAATTTATAATAATGATAATCTTAAGAGTTTAAGTTTTTTAGTCATATCCGATTATTCAATAATCTTAATATATATAAATTACGTGTCACGTTGTTTGTCCACGTTAAACTCCTAAACTTCTAAACCAATTTCAATTAAATTTTCACACCGTATGCAGCTTGATCCAACTTAAAAGATAGCGAACTTTTATTTTTAAATTTTTAATGCCCAACGAAGTGGGCACGGGTCTGCTAGTATCTTTATAAAGAAACAAAGTTTAGGAAACGTAATTGAGTAAATGTAGGAATAAGTTACATTTTTTTAGTACAATACACGTATAGAAGTTTAAATCTCAAGCGTTTAGCGGACGGATTACTTCACCTAGAAGCGCATACGATTCGCTCAGACTTACGCAGTTCTTGGCCTTAAGGTAAGGGCGCGACGGCGGAACCTTCACCCTGCACTTGAACTCGCCCGTAGCCGCTGCACGCCGAGCGCGGAGCGCCGAGCTTTGCGCAATCAACCGAATCGAAAGCGACGATTCGCACTCCGCCACACTGTCGATTTATAGACAACCGAACAACGTACGCGTTTCAAATTAACAGACGAAGTCTTTATAGCCCCGCTTTGGCAGCATTTGCCCGAACAAAACTATTACAATAATTCGAGCAAAGTGAGGTAAAGAGACGTGAATTTGCTCGGAATATTTGTAATCAATAATCTTGTATAATACATGCATTTCAATTTACTATACGTAACATACCCTGATTTTATTGTGCATTTATTCAAGTATTTAATATAATATAAAATAATAATATGTAACTGTGTAATGTGTTTTATTGCGATACGCATCAACGACGTAGCCTTATAACGGGCTCAAAAACGCGTCATTTGAGATTAAATAATATATTAGGGGTTTTATATATCCGAGTATATCTTTGTTCTAATCTTGTATAATGATTTCGCACGATTAAAGATTAACTTTACTGGCTTACGTCAAAAAAGCCGTGGACTTAACTGTTTATTTTATTACCGACCGAATATATATATCACGAATAGATAACTTTTCCTTTGAAAAGACTGGTCAAAATAAACTTAGGTACATATTTAATTTTTAAACCTAAGTATAATTAATATAAATCTAAGTGTACTGAGAAATGATATGTACCTACTTAATAAGTAGTGAGCTTTCTTTTGAATTTATTCTGTCATTAATTAATGAAATAAAGTGTAAACGCATAATAACAGGTGTGATTCTTAAGGAATATTTATATTTATTGCCTCTTAATGCATTGCGCAATGTTTATAGATAATGGACAAAAAACTGAAGCCAACTGGGAAAAACATCTTGGCAGGATGGCATTCGATACGCACTGTAGTGTAAAATTAAAAAATGTAATCTTGATTGTCACCTTATTTTAGTCTTTTTAGTTAACGCAGCTTGAAACAAGGAGGAATTATAAAGTTGATAGGTTTAAATTAGAATTAGGCGGAACTGCTCTGTGAAAATAGCCGCTGATCAATATGAATTACCTGGTTGAGAGAACTTCTCTCTCGCTTAATGTTGTTACCTACTTAACGATTTTTGAAATAATGTCCTTTAATATTATTTTAAAATCACGCTCGCAGTGCCATATACTCGTATTTACCTAAAAGGTTGCGGCTTTGATGACATACACTACATACATAAATTCTTGAATATTTAAGAGTTCCTTGATTAAAGTTACGAGTATTAGATCAGGTGTATTATAAAATATAAAATTCCGATTAAACAAAGGAACCTTGGAAATTAAGATTTCATACATATTTATCGTTAAAGTCACGTAAAACAATGTTTCTGATCGACAGAGTTGGTGATTTGATTTCAATCTACTTTGTAACTACAATCGTGAATGATTAGCAGTGGTAACTGTGAAATATTGAATCCGCCACGCTCGTTCTCGTGGCACGCGGTAACGTCCAATCCACTGTCGAATCCACTCGCGCAAAACTCCGCTATTATTGTATTGAGTCTCAACTAGGTACAATTCCAAAAAGAAATTCTCTTAATTGGCGTATTGTAGTACACTACACTTATTTAAATAGTAAACGTATATATTACTTTCAAATTTTGACTGTCCGGAAAATTAAGACAAACGGCATATTATGAAAACACAACGTTCATATATGAAAGTGTAAGTTTACAATTATTATAATAAAAGTTAAAAACATTAATTTAATTGTATCGTTATTGAATTTTAAACAATTTTTACTTTCTTAGTAAATTTTTTGTTACAGTATTCTTTTCTAAGGTGAAATAACTAATAAGGTATTTTCGAAAGTGCTAATGAAATGTCTAATTTAAAAGTACAAAGTATAAATGATTTTTTCCGGCATTCGAGCCATGCAGTAAATTGATTATTTCTGGCGTCCAATTATAATCTTTATTTAAACCTATAATACTTCAAAAACATGTGTGTAATTTTTCCTGTAATAGGTGCAGTTCAAAAACTAATTAACTTAATCCATTTGTTTATGATAAATAGTACAAAGTAGAACAGCATTGGAATTTTAATGCATACCTCTCATGTCAATCAAAATATATAAAGGTAATTGATTTGTTACTAAAAATAAAGTCATAAAAATGAAATAATTGTTTAAAAATAATTTCACGTAAATGTTGAATCAAAATCAGTGAACTATTTCTCAATATATATAATATGTATGTACGTATTATACACAACACCTTTTATTGATACCATATTGTTTAAATACATGCGCATGTATAATTAATATACATTATCCACACCAATAACACATGTATACATATGAAATAAAATAATTTCCAACGGATGTAACGCTGTGCTCACGGTGCTTATGAAACCTTAAGAAGCGGCGATGAAAAAGCTCTCGAACCGGCTTTTTCAGACGCTGCTCGTAGATGCGTCTGAACTAATACGCTATTGAAACCCACTTGCTTAACTTTCAAAAACTTTCAAATTATTTTAAAGTCCTTTCATATTAACTTTTATTACTATTGTTATAATGTAGTATCTTATTTTTTCTTAAAATTACAAAAGGTAAATTCGCTCACCTCACTTTCAGAAGCAAAGGTTCTCCACTTGTGTAGGTGGTGGCAGGTCGGTAGAGTAGTCGTCTGAGCGTGTCACTGTCCAGCAGTAAACAGTTAGTTGCGATATCGGAGCGTGATGCCTACGGCGCGGCCGGGCCGGCACTGACGCGAGGCGGGCGCTCGCGCGATCCGCCGCTCTCGGAGGCTTCACAGCGCGAGCTTTCAGCGACACACGACCCGCACGCACTGCACACTGCACTCGCTCCGTCTACCCACGCGTTGCGATTCTTCTTTCGATCGTCTACTGTTTCGAGCGCCCGTCGCACGTTTGAACTCTGCGCAGTGCCCGCTTTAGCGTATAAATATGAGGTCCAGTGGCGGGGGCCGGCGCCGGACCACGACGCATCGCGCATCCACATCGACATAAATTGAAGATGCAGCCGGTGTCCTCACCATTGATTTTATTGCTTATCTATCAGTTACAGCCAATTAGCAAAAGCTCGCCTCCTGAACCTTGTCACGACCGCTTCCGTATACTCGGTGCGAATGTTGCGACACGCAGCATAACAATACAATGCATTCACACACATTACGTTTGCTAACTACGAACGATTGCGATCTTTTTATCGCAAGTGTTAAATGTCGTTGCATTCATGTTAAGCTCACTAGATAATCTGACAGTTTTTAAGATAATCATTCTTAATGTTTATAATAATACTTACTTCTCAACGTGAGCGATGTTTATTATATTGCCTAGATATGGTTCCTGCCTCGCAGTCAAATCGCTATACTGTAGCTTGACCTGAAGCGGTGAAGACTTGTTTGACAACTAAAATGGATATGAGTTATATAGAGAACATGTGCAATCACTTTTTATTGGCATCAACTCGTATAATACGAATAAGAGAATGTGAGAGCAAATAAATGATTATGATTATGATTAAGAAAATAGAAACATGGTATCAGTAGACGATAATTTCTTTTTAGGTATCTTTTATTTATATTTTTTCAAAATTATTAGAACTGCATTAATTTATAACTTAAACATAAAAATTTCTACCTCACAATAAAAGTTTTGTACTGCTTAGGGTGCATTAAAGGAGAGACGCTTATTCGATGCGTCCCAAGTTAGTCCTCCGACGTAGCAAGTTATTTTTGACCAACCTCTGGTGGTAGTAAGTAGTTAAGTTATATACAGAATTGATTAAAAATATAAATTGATGATAGTACCCCTGTAAAATCTGAAAGATGTTAGCTCGTTTGCTTTTTTGAAACCAAAAACCAATAACAAATGAAACACTGTATCATATATTTATATGTACACTGTATCATATATTTATTATCTTTCAAATCTGAAAGATGCTAGCTCGTTTGCTTTTTTGAAACCAAAAACCCATAACAAATGAAACACTGTATCATATATTGCCTCGAGTATCTATTTTAACTACTTATTATTCTTGTAAAATAATATAAAATTATGCTTCCGGTATAAGATATAATATGTATTAAATCACAATTACAGAGTATTAAAGCATTATAAGGACGCGGGCGGGTAAAAAGGGCTCTACGGATTGGGCATGTGTTTCCGCTCGCGTGCAGCGCGCCAAATTAGCAGGTTCAACAACATCGCAAATCTTGCACTTAGTATATTATATTATTTAATAAGTAAAATAATAATTTGTATCTGGATACTAACAGAAGCAGAGGCCCTGCTGAGAGAAGTTAACTTTTACGTTTAAGCTTGTAAATAATTCGTTATCTTTTCACGACACACGAACGATTCGCGGAAAGTATGTTTGCGATGTAGTGATTTCTATCAGAATTCGATTAAATAAATTAAATGTTAGATGTTAGTAGTGTGTAAGGCTGTAATTATATACCTACATTTAAGACTTTGATGTCGTAGAAGTAGCAAACGATTATGCAGGCAACCTGATGGTAAGTAGTAACTATCGTCCATGGATATGTGTAGTCAACCCAAGGCAACCAATGCACTGCTACCCATGAAGATGAAGTTGGAACGCCTCACGAGTATATAACATTTTTTCACGCAGCACGCTCTCCAAACCAGAACACATCAGTATTTAACACTGTTGTCATAAAAACAATTAGGTGTGGCTGTATGCGGGTTCGAACCACGAGGTTCTCTACGACCTTTAACATATTTATGTTACCACTTTGCCACGATGAATATCGAAAATCATAGCACCAACTAAAATTATCTAAATCTAGCATGCATAATTAATTGAAAGATACATTTATAACCACGCTTACCTTTTTAAAAGGTGTTAATAAGCTTAACATGTCTTCTAAGGTGGAAGAAATGTCGCTAACCTGTGATCCTCGGTCAATTGAAATATATTTAAAGCGCTTATAATTCTGACGCAACGGTACAACGTAAACGGTATTTGATGTAAATTAAAATGATGCAGTTAATTATTAGATATCTGAAATTAATATTAAGGCCAGTCAACTCTTAGATATGAGTTTCAAGGTGATTAAATCCTCAGTCACTTATTTTTTCATCATAGCAGCAATGTTAAACGCTGCAGTATTCTGGTTTAATTGCGTGAAATAAGTGGGGTTGGGGTTGGGGGGGGGATTAAGGATATGGCAAATATAAATACAAATTACGGATGACATGCATGCTTGTTCCCTACATCTACATTTTGAATAAAAACCACTTTGGGTTTTTTTCAAAATGTTGTTTGTCTACATTTGAAATAAAAACCACTTTGGGTTTTTTTTCGATTACCAGGTTTTGGGGTTGGTTTTCTTAGATTGGTTGG
>DWLI01000080.1:0-31708 GCA_018249915.1 Cecropterus dorantes dorantes
TAGTGAATAATTGGAGCTCAGTAAACAGATACCTACTAAAATATTGAAAAAGAAAAAAACGCATTTGAAAAAAATAATATACATTTTTCTGTGGCAATTTTTACAATTCTGTTTATGGCCTATAATCCAATTATACAATTAAGCAATATGTACATCAAATTCCATTAAACGCACCTCACAGGTACAGTGTAGAGATCTCGATATGATCGGAATCCTTTTTATTTAATGTCAACTACAATGGTTACAATAAATACACTAAAAACCAATAACCAACCTAATAAACTAATAACCAACCAAACAATCAAAATATTCACTACTTTCTTTTACTATAGAACTATACATTTCTATTCTACATTTGATGTTATGGTCAGGTCTACAGTCCATAGTTGCAGTAGAGTTTAAGTTTATAAAAGCTATATATTATAGCTGCTTATAACATTGTCATAAACGTAGGTATTATATAGTTTCTGCATTAGAATGAATCCCTTTTTACTTTAGACCGTTGTTTTTTAAGCCAGTGCAAATTGTTCCTAGATGTATTTATTAGATGCTTGTATAGGATCTACGCGTGTACGAAGCAACCGGCGGTTTATTTATATGGTCGCGGTCAACAATGGCTTCTTGAAACTGGACCGGATGTTGTCAATTTTGTGTATATTTTGCTTGTAAGTGATTATATGCGGTGGATTAATTAAATCGTTCGGAAATAAATAATGGCAAACATACATTTGTTTTTTATTCCTTTATACCATTTAGAAAAATCTATAAGTCCTTAGCGGATTTACCAAATATATAAGCACATAATTCTGTTTATATATTTGGTAAATCCAATAGCGGGTAACATAAGGCTTAAATAAAATGATACTGCAATTATATTAATTCCATACGAATCTGAGAAAATAGACCTAACTCGTTTCAATTTAAAGTTTTTTGTCATTTTCAAAAAGCATTTACTTTAAAGTCAATAACACGATGTGAAAATCGTGTTAGTGAGAGAGTAAGGTAAGAAGATATACCGTTTAAAATATTTCAAAATGGCTTTACGTTGTTACCAATCGTGTTAACGAGAAGGTTATAGAAAGAACAAACAGTAATTTTGAGCTTTATTATCCTTAAACAAAACATGCGTGTCTACTGTCAGCTGGGCTCGTCCTTGACGTGCAGGCAGCCGTACCGCTCGAGCAGCTCCTGCTTGCGGCGGCGCAGCAGCGCGGCCTCCACGTCCCGCTGCGACGGCACGGCCGCCGGCCGCGCGCCCTCCTCCTCCTCCACCCGCTTGTCCTCCGGCTGCACAACAATATTAGCATCACGTTATGGCGATGGCTCCTACGTAAACTGGTGTTAGTGAAAATATCGAATTTTACAAAAGAACATTGAAGTGTTCAAAACCGAATTATTAGTATAACTTTTTAATCATTTAAAGACTCATGATTTTTGTGTAAAGTATATGAATGGGATTGTTAATTCATTAATATAAATATGTATTTTTATCTTATGAGATTAATCATTTTCGCATTTTTTACGACGATATTTAACATTGGAAGTAACAATACAAAATAAATATGACGCGTAACAGAAAAATGTGACGGTAAATTTCTCTCATACGTCGATAAAGAAATTTCACTTGAAAATGATTATTTATATGATAGAACCGGGTGTAATAAACGTATTGAACTAATGATTTTTTTCAATAATACGCAGGACCCATCAAATTGGATGATGTGCCACGAAACATGCGCTGCATTTTGCAACAAAATTACGTGGCCTAATAAAATCGCACACATACATTTATTTTCGCCGTTCAACGCATAGCAGAACAAAAAAGGCTTAAAAGTAATAGTTTGTGGTTTCCTAATTAGAATAAGTATATGATGAAAGGTCATAGAGATCGGTCATTGATGTGACTTTCTCTAATGCTTGAAAAACTAAGTGTGTATTTGATTTACGATTAATTAATCTCCATGGTCATACGATCAGTGTTTTTTCATTGAATATAATTATGGTTGGTGTCTATTTTTTATCGTGTTTATTTTATAACTGATACTAAAACAAAATAATTTTATCCCTAATATTGTATTATAAATGGCACAAAATAAGTCTTCTTCATTCATTAGGTAAAGTATAGTTCTACAAAAGAAAACTAAACTTACATCCTCTGGATAAATGTCTTCTTCTTCAGGTACATCCTGATCTTTGTTCTGTTCCTTATTTTTCTTCCATTTTTCTACTGCACGAGCTATTGCTGCAATACAAACATTACATTTTTAAGAATTTGGTAAATCAGACATATTTGCACAAAGCTACCAGTATGACTTCTATTCTAATAAGATTTGAATATAGAAGTCTTATTTGCGTTAGTTATTACGTTTGTAAGAATATTGTAATAGCATTGCTTGCATATCATTGGGCACTCAATAATATCAATTTGGGGAGGAATATTTAAGCTCCGTTTATATTAAAGATCTTGACCCTTGCAGAGGTGTGACGTGGCAAACAAAAATTCTTGTGATAATAATCTAATAATCCTGTGTACCAATGTATATCTTACCACTTATCTTACTTATTTTAAAACTAGCACGTAATAACGGGCCATACCCATTAAAATAGTGTATAGCAAAATATAATTTTGCCTGCCATAGCACGTTTATGTCAGTATCTAACTTCATGTTGTTGTCCTATAAGTTGTTGAGATAGTACACATCGTTAGATAACGTTAGTCGAATTTTCTATGTTACGTTTGCCTTATTGATTGCATAGCATTAAATAACTGTGGATTGTACATTGTAAACAAACTTTTATTAGACCTACTTTAACCGAAGAAACAAGCGCAATTACAATGATTCTGTGCTTCGGTATCTATTGTTGACTTGTATAGCAATGAAAAAGTGTAACTACATATTGTATCTCAAACTAAGTTATACTACTTATGACCTACTGTAACAAAACAAACAAAGGCCTTCCTTGTAGGCCAAAATACCTTCTTTCTCGGCTTCAGCCTCCAACGGTACGAGAAGTCCGTCGTCGTCGTCTCTGTAGCCGTAGTAGTCCGCGTCCACGTCGCGCATGAGGTCCGCGCGCGTGCGTCGCGGCGGCGGCGGCGGCTCCTGCTCGAACAACTCACGCACACCTGGTCAAATAGCTCGATTAATAGCTAGTTAAATGTTATGTGTGCTGCGCGGTTTCACCCTCTACTAAATAAAATAAACAACCAGCGTGATGCTATATAGCCCATAGCCTTCCTCAATAAATGGACTATTCCATGTAATAATAATTTTTAAGTTCGTTCCAATAGTTCCTGAGATTAGCTTGTTCAACCAGAAAATCATTACTGCTATATAATATTAATATAGAGATATATATAGATAGTCAATTGTCCCGAGAGGAAGTTTTACTATGGAGTGAGATTCATATGTTTATAGCTGCTTTACACGTATTATTAACATAACACAAAACGCTTATTTTACAGGAGGGCTAGGTACATATTACAGAAAGCTTTTCTTATAAGATTCAAGTAGCAAACGCACATTCACTTGATACTTAAAGGTTACTTCTGCTCGTGGACATTTGTGAGCAACTTCAAATAGAATAAGGGGTCTGTCTTAAAGTAGGTAATCTCTAATACGATGTAAGTCTAGACGACTAAAATGGTTGCCTTATATGGAAGTGAGCCAGAAGCGGGAATCGCTTTACGCTAGGAATAGATGTGATCGCTCTATGTTTATTTATCTAAGTTTTCCCTCGAGATTAATATACATAGATTAGGTATATCCCAACTGACGATTAACAAATTCGAAACAAATAAATGCGAACGTTAACTTACCTGGTAAATCTTTAGCAGCACCAAAGTATTTATAGCCCCTATTCCCAGGAACTTCTTTACCATCCTGGTCTAACATTTTAGGGCCAACGCGCGCATGATCTGGACCGCCTAGAGCCTTTATTTGTACTTCCCAATGTCGTTTCTCACGCATCAGTTTGTTTATTTCATCGTTGAGGTCTCGTATTCGAAATTCTCCAAGGCCAGCTAGAAAATAAAAGGTTTTTACATGACATTATAGATATTTTTTAGTTAAATACAAATTAATGTTATTAAATTGTAACGATAAGAACATTAAACTACAAAGAAATAAACAGTACCACCTTTATGTAGTGTGCGAAATTGGAATTGAATTGGATTATATTATTTTAAATGTAAATAAATGAACAGTTTTATTTATTGTTGCAATATTAGTATTATTTCTTTGCTCTTGGTTTTTTGGATTTCTTGCCTTTCTTATCCTTTTTCTTGCTTACATTAGTTTTACTTTTTCCTTTCTTAGGTTTTTTCTTGTCAGCTTTCTGTGATTTATCTTCCAACTTCCCAGTGCTACATTGCTGGGACACCTGAGTGTTTTCAACAGGCTTTGCTGTGGGAACTTTAGGTGTAACTAATTCTATTTCTAAATCTGTTTTCTTGTCCTTCGTTTCAAGTTTTTTTCCTATTTTCAATATAAAGACGTCTTTTAGAGGATGCATCTGTTTTTCAATATTTATCGGAGCTGGACAATTAGACGGCGTAACGTTTATTATCTTTTTGTCTTTGCTATGAGTAAACATATCACTCTTTTTGTAAGTATACTTTAAATTTGAAGTATAAGTATTTTGGGATTTCGCTGGGTACGTATCTCGCGGTAATTCAAATTGAATTTGATCGCCACTACTGTATAGGGGATTTTCGCATGTGCACAAGTCTTGAATCGTTTCAAATTTTCCTGATCTTTCAACCTTAGTGGTTTTTGGTACTTTTATAGTTAACTCATTTTCATTCATTTTCGTAAAAATTTCATCATACTTTGGTCTGTCATCTGCAAAATTCCCAATTTTTAATATTTGGTAAATGACATTATTAATAATTGGAAAAGTTAATTAAATGATTCACCTTGTTGATGTTTATATAAATGGTGGGGAAGTACCGTACGTTTCAATGACTCCTGACCGCTTGAATAATGAGAAGCAGGGCTCGCTGTTCTTCTTGTAGATGAAGGAGATTCTTGTCTCGTAATAACATCTTCATCTAAAAGAATTTTGCCGTGTCCATCCATTTCCACTTTCTGACACGAATATAGACTCATTCCATGATCTCCTTTCAATAGGCAAGATGTGCCTTGCGGTTTTGATGTAGCATTAAATGCCGTTGTAATTTCTTTGCCCAGAAATGACATACGAGTAGTTATTTCAATAATACCTATCGGATCACTTTGGTCATTGTTGCAACACGATAAATAAAACATGCTTTTGGAAAGTGGGGTTGAAGTAGTACACACAATATTATCATTCGGTTGTTCATCAGTCCACTTTTTGCAAAGTTCTTCTCTAAGTGTAGCAAATTCGTTTGAGTAATCCATGTACGTTTCAGCTATTTTTGTAACACAAGTTGAACAGGGTGGTTGTTTAGTGATTTGTAAATGAATAACAAATTCTTTGATACTACAAATTTTATCATATGTCATTGCAAATAATGTAGATTTTCCAACGTTTAACTTGTTAAAATTATTAATTTTCCCATATGAAGAATCATATAAAATAATTGGTAATTTGCCCAAAAATGTCGCTGATATAACTAGATTATCGTAGTTAAATTCAAAACATTCGCATTTCATGTGGATTTTATTAATTATCAATTCAATTAGAAAGAGATGATACGGAAAATTCACATTTTCTTCTTTAACAATGCATAATTCCTGCCTAGTTCGGCTAATATCAGCTGACAAATTCTTTATTGATTCTCTCAAAGCGTTCGCTTCGTTCGTCAATATTTTACTCATATTTGTGATTTTACTAATATTTGTATTTAAAGCAGGTGACTGTGATATCTCTAAGTTCTGAGAAAGTTCCCTTACTGTCTCAGACAACTCATCAACATACTTACTAATCTTTTTACCTTGAGGTTGAAGGTGAGATATAGTTTCTTGTATGTTGTCTTCAACATTCTGTGATTTTATACTTGAACTATTTGATATTTTCTTACCCTTCGCACTCTGAACAGATATTTTGGCAGCATTAGAAAGTGATTCATTGATACCATGATCAGATTTAAGACTAGGGCTTTTAGATCTTCTTTTTTCTTGCGAGCTCCGAGATAAATTGCCTATATGACTCCTTTCACTTTTAATTGAAGATGATTGTATGGATCCTTTTGGTTGGGAGTTTACAGACATTTTTCTTTGAGGACTTCCTTGTCGTGGCGGTGATAAGCTTAGTTTAGGAGACGATGTGTTTAATGGCGTAGTTATAGAGGCAGTCGGCGAATTTTTATTAGATTCATTTTGAGACCTTATGCTTGGTTCTTTCGGAGTTTCAATTGATGGTAAATTAACTTCTTCGGTATTTATATCATCCATAATAATAAACTATAAATAATAGCCTTTTTAAGTGAATGTAAAATTAACGAAAATTTTGAAAATTGCTATTTACGACATCTTAAAATTCTCATGGCCAAATGGATTATATAAATTATTTATTCAATTGATGGACATAAAATCTTTCAATGATTGCATAATAATAAGAAATATTATATTATTATAGATTGGGAAACAAAAATCACAATCAAAATTAATAAAAAAGAATTAACGCAAACAAGCTTACATCAAATAAAGAACCATAAATAACTAACCGTTTTGTATTTGAGCGACCTTTTTGGCGATTTCCCTTACGATCTGTAATCTCCATTTTTCAGCTTGAGGTAAATCGTTACATTCCGACGCGAGGTATGGTCGGCGCTCGCGCTGCCCGCCCGCTTCTTGTACCTGGGCGGCGCGCCACCGCGCCAATGTTGTCCTGAATTAACATATTATAAAGGCGAAAGTTTGTAAGGATGTATAATTGTAACTCATTCACATAAAAACTACTGATCTGATATTTAATGACCTAAATAAATATTATACTTATTATTGTGGTAAATGACCGAAGCAAACAGAGCCTCAGGTAAAAGCTGGTACATAATATATGTATAATTATATTTTATAAAATTAAAGCTGACAAACATGCATGAAGTCCATCTGATGGTAAACAGACACTACAGCTCGGAGACATCTGTAACCAACTTGACTTAGAACAAAGTTAAATAGTATATTGATGTCAATCCCTGATACACATATTGCCACTCGTGAGCACAGAGATGGTCGACTTGTATGTAAGTCAGCTGATATTGACTCTTATTGAGATTTAATTGTAGTAATAATGTAGTTACTTACATAGCTTTCTCTGCATTTCGAGCCTGTAAATTAAAACAAAATGTTAATATTATATAGTTTCATAAGTATACAGAGTGCACAAACATGCAACATCAAACAAAATGCATATTATTATTATATGTATACTCATTAACATCAAACAAAATGTATATTAGTGGTAAGTGTAAGTACAACATAATGTTTGAGTAATGAAGAAAATCTTTTTTTTTTGTAATCACATATTTCTAGAAAGAAAATAAGAAACAAAATATTGTACGAGTTATTTGTTCACATTGTTATGATCAAAAAATTCACAAATTTTATTATTTTGGTATATTTGCCACAGTTTTGAAAAAAATCTCTAACAAAGTCATAATACCTCATAGTTATTCAACTCAACTTTTTTGTTTCATCTTTGTATTTACTATCCTCAATTCTAAGGGGTAAAAACACATCTCTGGCTGTTTTCAGAAAAAAGTCATCTTATCTGTGGTTGAAACCCCACCTCTCGCAAACCCGGCCTGCCAGAGACATGCGGGCACTGCAGGCTGGGGACTACAACCCACCCCCATGGATAACTCCCATTAACCTACGCTACGCCACTGCTTTGAAGCTTCTATCCTCAGTTCTAAAGGGTAACAACATATTATCTGGCCGGCCTCAGGTAAAATTCCAATTTTGGTAACATGTCCATAAATATAAAATTTTTGTTAAATTTACCTGAGAATCTTTGTCATTTAAATCAAATGATGCATTTTGTCAATAACATCTCTAATAGTCCTACGTAAATGTTAAAACTGTATCTTGATTCAAAGATTTATTGAACAAATACACAATTTCAAAAACAGTACATTCGTAAACTGCAATAGTTATAAAGACTGTGTCGCAACTGTTTACACCCATCTGGACGAAGGAAGTATGTTCTATCTAAACTTTACAATATTATAGAAATTATTGTACATGCTTTATTCTTATTCTATTATATTATAATTAGAACCATAATGGCAACCAAAAAGCTTAAATTCACTGCCAACAGTTGATACATGGTTTAGTTATCTTAATTCCTACAACTACATTTACTGCAAAGTAATATTATTAATAAATTATAAGTGAACTCGTTATTCAAACAAGGTTATAAATACAAAAGAAAACATTTTTTGTAGGCTTACCATGTTTACAAAGTTTGTGGAGCTATTTTTGTTTCAAGTATAAACATATGCTACATTCACTTAAAATTATGTAATTAAACAGTAAATAAAAACTTTAGTATTCTTTATTTTAAAATAATAAACAAATTTCCGATACAAACTATTGACATCCACTAACTTGACAGTTAGACAACCATATTTGTCATTTATGTTCACGACAACCAAGTGTTGTTTACGGTTTTGGCTTGGTGTTTTAGAACCTAACTTTATTAGTTCGCGGCCATTTTATCTTTTCTGTTTTTCTGTTCACTTATTCCCTCGGAATAATAAGCAACAAGTTGAAGTGTCAGCTAATACAGAATCAGCACGGGTACTGCTACTATATCAGTTGATTTTAGTATCTAATAATTAGATAATATAATAGTTTAGCGCAAAAATTATTTTTAAACTGAGAATCAAAATCACATTTTTATCGGCATAGAAAACACAAAACAATTATGGTTACTAAGTATGTTCCACGTGGCATGTACTCGATTTAAAATCGTTCATTAGATCGATTGATAATCGCGTTAATCGCTAAATGATAGGCATCAAAAGCTATCTAAAATCTAAGTTTTAATTAAGATAGACTTGCAGGCCTTGCTAATGAAGAATAAACTAAAAATAGCAAATTTTAAAATGGAGCTATAAACTAAATACTTCATTAATTTAACGAAATCTACCATGAAAATGTAATTATAGTTTTTAGCCGACTGCGTCAGAAGGAGAGTAATGTTTTTCGAGTGTATGTATATATGTTTGTAGGTATGTCCATTTCTTTGGCACGGGCTATAGCTGAAACGGCTTGAAGGGTTGTGACGTATGACATATCATTTGAATTGTTTCAGTTGTATGTATGTATGTTTGTAGGTATGTCCATTTCTTTGGCACGGGCTACAGCCCAAACGGCTTGACGGATTATGACGTATGACATATCATTTGAATTGTTTCAGTTGAGAAAGTGACATAGGCTATATAACTTAAAAAATGGTGCCTGAAAATAGTGAAAAAAAGGGGGGGTGGGACGACTTTTTTTACTATTACGACAATATGGGTATCAAATGAAAGCAAGTAAATAGACCTATCTAAAGATAAATATGTAGTAATACATTTACTTGATTATTTTGACAAAAATCATAGCGATCATAAATGATGTATATAATCGAGATGTTTAGTAATTACTAATACTGACTGAAAGTTACTAATTTTATTTAAAAATCGAATTAGTTAGTTAATAATTTGTATTACTAATGCTAAATCAGTTATATGGAGTTGTTCGTTTTGTGTTTCGTACGTTTTTAGGGTTCCGTAGCCAAATGGCAAAAATAAGAACTCTTATGAATTCGTCATGTATGTCTGTGTGTCCGTGTGTAACAGCCACTTTTTTCTAAGTCTATTAAGACTAAAGAGTTAATAGAATTAGTAGAAACTTAGTAGGTAAGTGTATTCTATAAACCGCTTTCCGAATTATGTATAATAGTGAAAAATATATTAAATTTAGGGGGTTTAAATTACAACTGAAATTTTTGTTTCAATTTAGGAGTGACACGGAATTGAAACTCAAAAAAAATGCATCTTACCTACACGTGTGGTATGTCTATGGAAAGGTCCTTCAAAAATGGCATTGAGGTTTTTTAAAAATTGTCGTTAGACATTTTTTTCTCAAAATCTATTGTTCGAGAGATAAACCTTTTCAAAGTGATAAAATGTGTGTCTCGCTCCCCTCTGACTTTGAAACTAAGATAGTGAAAAATCTGGGTAAAACATGCAAAATGCAAATTGATGCGAACAATATACGGTTGACAGTTGACAGTGACATGTAGCACTTTTATGTACACATGTAACACTATTAAAAACAAACTTATGTTGGAAACTATTTAAGTAAACTTCTTATTTTTCAACAGGACTATATTTTCTGTTCAAGTTTTGATAGGTGGGTTTTTTTGTTTTGTCTGCTGCTATGTAATCATAATGCTACGGACCCCTTCGTTTGCGAGTCCGACTCGCACTTGGCTATATTTTTTTGTGATATCCGCCATCACCACCATTAAATCTACCATTAGCACCACTACCATGACCAACGTTCTAGGGTGATTGAGTTACAGTTATCCATTCATTTTATTACATTTTATATATTTGAGAATGAAATGGTATATTTACGTAATAAAATGGCATTAATGATCGATATATCTCGAAACTTGTTCATAATCGAATGATTCGATTAGTATATCTCATAATCGCACACCTCTATTGAATTTGTAAACAATCATTAAATGATTAAGATATTTTTATCAAGAAAAACATTCAAACAGAATACGGGAAATAAATGTATTATTTGCTTTGCAATAATTTGTGTACTTTCTTAATACTTAATCGTGGATTGTGAGTACTAAATAATTAAACTTTGATTGAAAAAAAGGAAAAAATATCTTTGGTTTTTTGTAGTTACAGTTATGTTTAAGTAGCAAATTGTTCATACAGAATATGAGGAAAATATTTTAAGAAAATCCTAAGAATGCTGTCAAACAGGTATTGTGCGCCTTTGCCAAAAAACTTGTACAAATAATCTTTTTCGTAATTTAAAAGATTATATCTTTTAATTTACCTATATTTTAAGCAGCAAACACAGAAATATATAAATAAGAATCAGTGTCGGTGTTTTAAAATTAATCATGGAATTAGAACTCCGCGATACAGATCAAGAATGGGATTTATGTCCAAAGGAAATACTCATTTTAATTTTCAAACATTTGGAACCAAAAGATTTATTAACATGCACTCGTGTAAATAAGATGTGGAGAACCATTGCAGACTATTGTGGTCAGGTAAGAATTACTTAAACATACGGATATTAAAATCCATGTATTAGAATTCCCTCCCAGGTGTGTAAAATAATATATTATATAAGTCGACCAAGCTAAGTAGACGAGTATCAAACGTGACGTCACTCCCAAGCTCGTGGGCACTGATGACAAAAAAATAGCAATAATATTTTTGTGAAATGTTGATTTCAATGAAATGTATTTTTTTAATAATTACTGTGAAATGTAATTTTTTATTAATTACTAATATACTTAAACAACCCTTTTTTATTTTTTTTTGCTTAAAATTGTAAAAAAAGCTAATAAGTATAACAAAGTAATATTTGTTCAGTTTAGGTAGTTTAGGTGCGAACGATACAAGTACGAGAGAGGTGTGTGAGGTGGGACCGGGGAGGGAAACCGCATTCATTCTGTTCGTCTAATTAGCTTGGTCGAGTAGTACTTGTTATTAATGTTTTTTTTGTATCACAAACACAATTTTTAACCTATTTTAATACCTTTTACAATTATTTCTACGTTTTCTAGAACAGCCAACTGGACAACCCAAATTACAATTATTTCAATGTCTCTTCTTCTTTTAAATAAAATTACTACTGTGCATAAAGTTGTGCCAATGAGTTTACTAGTACAAAATTGGTATTGCTAACACATGTTTAAGCCTTTGACAATCAATTATTTCATCTAAATGTATCAGAAATGTAATCAGAAAGTAAATATATGTTGGTATAGGAATCCCAATAAGATTCCTATACCAACATATATCTACTTTCTGCTAATTCACTTGTTCTAATGATCTTATAGCAAGGCATACAGATGTTGTGTTGTTTGTGAATTGTTGAAACCCTTAATGTCACATTGCAATCTGGCAATATTAAAAATAAAAATTAAAAAAGATAAATTGAATAAGGTTTTATAATCATTAATTATATTCTAAATCATTTGTAAACTTTTTATACTATTATCTGAGGGCAAGTGGCCACTGCTACTTATGGACATCTGTAATCAGTACCAAATAAAATAAGCGTCTTACCTGAGTTTACCTACTGAGACAACTACGATCGAAAGCCTCGGACAAGTATATCACACTTACCCGCCCTTCAAAGCAGAATACAGCAGTACTTTAAACTGCTGCTATAAGGCAGAAATTTACATGGTGTCAGTGCCTCCATAGTCACACTACACAGGGTAGACCTACCTTCAAAATTGGTATGAATAAAGTTTTAAGTACCATCCTATGTTGGGCGGGTTCACCTTTTTGTACACTGATACCGGTACTTATTTAAAATAATAATATTTATTAACTATTTTGTGAATCAGTTTTAATTAATATTTACTAATTGTTTGTAATTTACAACTAAGCTGTCCATTGTAGACCTTTGACCAATGGACATTGCTGGTGAAGAATGATATGCATAACAGAGGAATATCATTTAGGCAGAAAAGTCTCCTGTCCAACAAAGACCTTTACCTGAACTCTCGTATGTGGTCCTGTGTGAACAAGGCAGTGGTGATGCTAAAACATGTCTATAATTTCGAAAATGTGCGAAATATACATGTTTATAAATGTAAGTTCAATTACAATTTTTATAGTTACTAGGGGTGTGCCAATGATTCGATTTTCAAAATTAGACTTATTCGAAAAACATCAATTGTTAGAAAAATATGCGATAAAATTAAAAAAAAATTTGAATAATTCAAAAATATTTAAATGATATTTTTTTTTGTTTCTGAATTAATCACGGATCAGTTTATAATTAGTAATTTTTTGAGTTTTTTCTCCCTATGAATAAATGAATCAGTGGAATTTCACTGTAGGTCAAACTTTGAATCAAAATTTATGTATGTTATTACTACATTTGACAAGTATCAATTGCTGTATCGTGTGAGTTAAATTGTAACGAACTATTTATAAATAATTATAAAATGATTATCTTTTTAATTCATTCAATAAATTATGAAATGTACTCGTTTTCTATTTACCCGTAAAGTAGGAGAACAGAATCGGAAAAGGGGTCTATAGGAAAAAATGGTAGTGTTGTCAAAATTTTTATACATAATCCGAAGTGATTGTGAAATAATTTAAATAACTCCAAATTTTTTAGTTCCTTAAGTTTTATTAATAATGTCTGCATACAAACATATTAGAAACACAATAGCCATGACAAATATAAAAAAAAAAAAAAACAAATAGTAGACATACCTCCTATTTGTGTATGTATTTCTATATTTATTATATTTAACAACAAGGCGGAATAATAAAATAAAAATAATTACAAACAAAACATTCTATTTAAATCACAACATACCTTCTACAAAAACAACAGTCATAACAAAAATAAATCTGTAACAGAAAAATTAAAATATTGAATCATTTCTGTTTACATTTCTTATTACGTAGCTATGTATTTAGGTAGATACGTACAAAATTATAAAATTAAACAAAATACTTTATTTTTTGGAATAATAAAAAAAAAAAAGGAAATACTTCTATACACATGTATCCATTATATTATATTATCATCAAGCAAGTCTTTTAATATAGCCTCATCATTTGTATAATAATTTATCATGACTGATGCTTTAGCTGATATCTTTTTGCATTTATTTATATTACATATGGTCTTTGTTCTTTCTAAAAAGTTTTTATTTTCTATTATTTCAAGTTTATTCCCCTTGTTTATTGATAAATCATTAGTCACAACTTATGCCATTAAGGTTTCTTCATTATTTCCTAATGAGCATTTATTGTTATCAGTTTCACCTGGCATAAAAGGCCGATTGAAATGATTTTTATTTATATCTATGTTTTTATCTGTTGTCATAGGATTCATAATTAATGCATCACTTAGTTGACAGTTTTCAATAGTAAATTCTCCACCGCATATCAAATCATCTTCGAAATATATTGGCATGTCTAATACACTATCATTGATATTTATCGTAACATCTGGTTTGTTTCTACTTCTATCATTTACAGCTAGATCCTTCAACTGATACAACGGCGTCCTTTCCTTTCTTTTAGTTTTTTCCCGATTCCTTTTCCTTTAATGGTTTTTTTCTTTGCGTTAGTTGTTTTTTGTAGCTATAGGTTTTCTTTTTCTTTTCTCTTATTTAACTGTTTTGAATTTTCTGTTGTTTTGATGTACTTGGCCCGGAATTTACATCTGAGTCTACATAATCTTCTTCAGATTGGGCAAAATTTTTTCATGCCATGGTACCATAACGCATATCATTTAATAAATTTAGTATAGATATACTAAATTTATTAAATGATATGATGCAGTGAACGAATCTTCATTCACCGCTTTTTATATCTATTAGTGTCGTCCATCTGTGTTGGTATTCGAGATAAAACTTAAGTGAGACCCAATGGGTAGATACCTATAGCATTTTCTTTTATATCATCCATTAGCTTTTTCAATAATTTAGGGAAGCAACCCTTGGGCACACATGTTTCATTGCTACCGTCAGTTTTCTTCCATTTGAGAAGAATTTGCCGCCAAGCTATCTTCATGGGTCTAAAGAAGGCTACGTCGAGGGGTTGAGTCGCTAAAAAAATAAAACTGATATCATGCTGTTTGCACAGTCTGATCATATCAACCGACAAGTGTGACGATAAATTATCGCCAATTAGCAATTTCTTTCCAGGTTTACCGACAAAAAATGGACCATTAGACACATATGTGTTGTACAGATTTTGAGCTTTATATACAACATACGGTGGTAATAGCCTGCCGATCCAGCTATCATGATAGAAACACTGGCGTTTGAAGGGTTCATTATACGTTCAGGGTACTCAGTGCCCCGTTTTGTTATAATTTTTCGTCGCCCAGGATCGTCCGCGAGATTAGAGTTTCGTCGTATTTTTTTATATTTTCGGCTTGAACTACGGCTAAGGATTTCAATGATTTCTACCGAGGCAGCTCGGTATCTCTTTATATTTTGGCATATTCGCCTGGAATAGCTTGTCTTTTTGTCTATTTAAAAAGTTTTGAATAAAATCGGGACCAGGTAAATTACTTTTGAATCGCTTGTGACCAATTCCAAGCTTGTCCAGATACATTTTAATAATATGTCTAAATAGATTTAAGACCAGTGGGTATCCCCAGTCTGCACAAATATATAAGTATTTAATTATATATTCTTTAGTTTCTAATGAAAGGGCCCGTTGGCCACTCTGTGGTTTCATAATTGCTTTGCTGTGGGGGTATAAAACTGATGGATGCATGTTATACTTAGCAGCAACTGTTTTAATAGATCCGTTGAGTAAGTAATCTTCTACTGCTTGTTAAATTATATTTTGATCGTACCTTTTGTATCGCTTAGTACCCGGTTCTGGTTTGTAATCGCGCGGCATTTTCAAATAATCTGTAGCAAAATAATAAAAGAGTAAAAAAATAAAAATTAGCCACTTAACGTATTTCCTTTAAAAAAAAGAAGAAACTATACTAACGTAACTTTTACGGTATTTCCCCCGTGAATTCTAATAACCCCTTCTTACGGTATTAGAATAGGGATTCTATCTGAAGTCTATCACAGATGCATTGCAACTCCCAACGATTAAAACCTCACCTCAAACCGCCTCACATGAGGCGGTGGTACCTCCCCCTTAAATGACTTATTTCATGTGTTATATATTTCATAATAGATTCTTGTCTTCTATCTATAGGTGTTTCAGGGGCAGACTTAGGAAATACATTCAAACGGCGATGAAAAATAGATAGTTCTCCTGTGCGAGGCCTATGCTTAATAGTAAAGTTAATTACTTAATTGATAGATGTTTGCAAAACAGATAACAATAATGATAAAGCCTTTTAATTTGTGTCAAATTGAATTTGTCGTTGTAATTTTTAATGATATATTATTTTATTCTTTTTTAGACAACTTAATTGTGGTTTTTAAGTACGCTGTTAAATATTTCACCGTGGGGGATGGAAAAATTCTTAAGGAATTTAAAGGAGCATGTAAGTATATATGTGCATGTCTTAGTAAAAAAAACGCGCTTTCTACACTCATAGCCCGGCACTTGGATTTTCTCCTGTGTCGCAGGTGCCATGGACACAAAGACGAATACACAATCACCCAGACCCAGAACAGAAATCCAAATTTAATCATTCAGATGTCTGTCTAGCCGGGAATCGTACCCGGTACGCACTGAGTGTCAGACTGCGTATCGTTAAGAAGCTTTTTCATTAAATTTAAAGGCTAACCTCTTTAAAAATATATATATAAGCATAAGTATATGACTTAGGCACGTCAGGAGAAATATCTGTCCCAAAAACAAGTGCAATAATATCTGTCTGCAACAAAAATACATGACATTAACTGGAAATGGAAATTATTCTGGAATTAATGGCGTCACATATTTTTGCTTCGACAGGTAGTCACAACAGGTTATTTGATATACATTTTATGTATGTCATTACATTATTTTGATGTTACTTACATACATATACTATACTTTTGCTGCATTCGTACAGTCAGATATTTTGCACTCGTTCTTGGGACAGATATATTTGCTGACATGCCCATAGTCGTATATTTATACCCGTGACTGTATAGGCAATACTGGAATACAATGTTTATGAATTCTACTAATATTATCGCGGAACTGACTTTAATATGTTACGGGTACTCACGATATGTGGTTTTTGCATTTCTATTTGCCGTTATTTCGACCCAGTTACATGATCACAGCGGTGGTGCAAAAACCACATATCGTGAGTACTCGTACCATTTTAAAAAATACAATGCTTGTATTCTGCTGGTGTATTTGTGTAAAGTAGCTAACGACAATGCAGCCTACCTGGTAGTAGGTTACTGCCGCCCATGAACAATTTTAAGTCGATCACAGATTTGTTGCTACTCTCGAGGACTAAGTTCGCCTCATATATGTGAGGCGCCCACATCCTTCTACCGAAACACAAGATCTGCAACTCGCAAGATAGAGCTGTGGCTTCTAATAAATCTGACTTCACCAGTGTAGTTAAGGGTTGATTAATATAATAATATAGTTACCATCAACATCTTTTCTATTTTAATTCCAGTCCTGGACTATCAAGAAACTGATTTCTTGATTGCAAACATTTCTGTAAAAAAAGGAAAAAAAAATATTTTAATTTATAGTAAAAGACATGATCAATATCTATCTTCGGGAATTCAAATTTACACGTAACTATTTGTTTTAGTTTGCGTATAATAATAATTAAAATCTCGATGTTATTAATTGCGTGAAAATTATATTTCACTTGCAGCATTCAAGACAATAAATGTCACATTATGAATGAACACCACTGTGCAATTTTTTATGAATGTCAGCCTGGCAGCTTCAAGAGACGCGACCTGGGCAGGTATTATAGCAACTCTCGTCTCCTGACTGCAATGTCTGTTTACAAAGACGACATGTACCTTTTTGTAAGAAATGGAAAGGTATTTCGTTATAAAAATGGTGATTCACATTTGAAAGCATTTTGCTCTTTGGAAGTGCCTGACCCAGAGGGAAACTATATTCCGAACCCACCTGAATCATTCGTGTCAATGTTCCATAAGTGTAATGTTGTGTATGGAGGTATGTCTATTAAGAGGATATATTTATATAATATTTTTTTTCTTATATGGTAGTGATAAAACAGTATGGTCACTTATCTCTGGCCACAGACGCTTCGTTACCCCTTAGGAGTAAGTTGGATCGTCTTGGATAACTGTCTTCCTTACTATGCCCTTCAGACCAGCACACAGCATCGCTTAATAGTGCTATTATTAGGCAGAAATATGTATGACGGTGGTGTCTCTGAAGTCGATCTATAAGGGTGGTTCTAACACCTTTGAATATATTTTAATATATAATTAAGGTTTATTTAAGAAGCAGGTATTTCTTTAAAAAAAGATGTTTACATTTTTCAGTCCTAAATAAAGAAAAAGAGGGATTAAAAAAGACAATCGACAGTCATAGTAATTGTCATTTGACCTTGTTATATGCGGATGTTACTTGTGCATTGGAACATGGGAATACTCTGATTCTCGGTTTTAGATATGGAAAGGTATGACATTAAAGTACATATATTGATATAGCCTATATTCATAATAATCATTGTTTTTCAACTCATTTTATTTATTACAAGTTTTTGGTAGCTAATTAGAGCAGTGATAGCCGTAATGGTTGAAACTCGGTCTCTCGATCGGGAGGCCGAAGTTCGAACCCCAGGCACACACCACTGATTTTTATAAGATAATGTGCGTATTAGAAGTTAATTATCACTGCTTTACGGTGAAGGAAAACATCGTGAGGAAACCTACACATCCGAGAGTTCTTTAAAAAGTTCTTAAAGGTGTGTGAAGTCTACCAATTCGCACTTGGCCAGCGCGATAGACTATGGCCTGAAACTCTCTCAATCTGAGAGAAGACCCGTGCCAGCAGTGGCACAATAATGGGTTTTATGGCAATACAACATCTATTTTAATATTGATTTCGTTTAAAATATGAGTTTCGTTTAAAATATGAGTTTCGTTTAAAGTATGAGTTTCGTTTAAAATATGAGTTTCGTTTAAAATATGAGTTTCACTAAAAGAATAGATATCCACCTGAAGCTATGACAGATGTGCTCTGAATCCTCAGGCTTAAAATGGTCGCCCTATTGTTTTTTTATCAGATTGAAGTAGCAATCGAGCATGAAGTCTATGATGGTAAGTGATCACTGTCGCCCATGGGGATCTGTAAGCAACTTCATATAGAAAAGTGATTCTACCACCTGAAGTCGATCACAGATGCCTTGCCAATCCCGCGGACTAAGATGGTCGCCTCACATGAAAGCGAGTCGGCAAGCATGCCTTTCTACCGAAAGGCAAGAACTGCTTCACGTTAGAAACAGGTGTGACGATGTGTACCTCCCCGGGCTAACTAATGGTTCTACCCCCTGTTATTTAAGTCAGTCGAAATACTATATAATATTTAAAAAATATTACTAACATAGTTACTGTTTGTGCACAGATTGGCATCATTAATACAAAGAAGTTATGGGATACTGAAGACATCTCATTGGATTTGGAATTCTATATTCAGGATATGGTCGGATCACAATATGTGGAGGCAATAAGATGCCTTGAAGTTTATGAAGGAGATAATTATCATTATGTGTTTGCAGCAACTGCTAGCAATTTATATCAGTTTTTAATCAAACAGCCAGATTACAAAAAAGTTATGCCGTAAATTCATACATTCATTCAAATGTTCGTTAATGTTTTTTCTATTTGTGATGATGTTTTAATTCGAATTAATTATTTTTTTCTTTCCTGCTTTAAATTCTTAACATGTATGTATCCAGTAATGTCCTTTTTTATAAGTTTGTGGTACGTGCTTCAAGTAATTTGGTAACAACTTAGTAACTACTAAACATTCCACTTTGTAGAACATGGGTCCAAATACCTAGGCAGGGTTGTATAATTATAAAAAAATAGAAAATAATTAAAAGAACAAAAATTATGATAACTCTATTTAACAATGGAAGTACAGTTGATAAAGTATATAAATATTGCATTTTCACAAAACATACCTAGTTTAAATGAAAAAAATAGAATGTCTTTGAAAACAAATAAAAACCATAGTAATTGTTTTATACTTTATTACGAATTTGAGTACAACGTCAGATTTTATAAATCAACATTTGATTCTTTCGATCACATTACAGCATAAATCATAATTTATAAAATATACCTGATTTGAATTTTAAAAAATAATATATTTTTTATACTTTACTATAATGAGGAAGTTTTATGATATTGATAATATATTTATCGCGATATAACTTAAATATAGGTCAAAACTAAAAGAAAAAATATGAAATCCATAAATGAATGACTGAGTTATAAATTTTGAAATATAATATTTGTGGGATATTTTTTCGCGTCCTCCAGTGTGTAATAAACAAAACGCGACTTGCAGAATGCATCTTATAAGTACTATCGCTCTTACTATCAAATCGGACGACGTATCTTAAGGTACCATATTTTTTTCATTTACAGTAATTATTAAAAATATTTTTCACAGTTTCGTTTTTATTTTGCTTATTGTTTTATAATAATAAATTTGAAAAAAAAATAATAAACTTCCTCCTTTTATTATATTTCTAATGACTATGCATGAAGACTAGACACGTTAGCGATCTTTCCTAATTACCTACAGCCGTCCTGTATTTTAAATTTTATACATTAAAACTTACTCATTACTTATTTTAGTCAAAATAGTTTCTAGAAGATAAACAATAATCCTTGAGAATATTAATTCCGTCAATCTTATGATAATTTGTGTAATTATTTTACTAGATTTCTTCCACACTATCGTTATCGCAACAACAGGTAGTTTAAAAAGTTAAAGATAAAGTACCTATTCCTGCCAACAATTTTTAATGTTTTATTAAACGCAACAAGTTTTTTTTTTTGCATCTCTACTATTTAATAGAAAGTCAATAAACTTACGCTTGCATATTAATTACTTTTAAATGTAATTAGGGCAATTGTAAAAACAACACCATCCAGGGGTTTTTACTAAAATCGTCTCCTTCACCAATATTCATGGTAATGAGGCCACAATCGTTAAATTGTAAACCCGACGCAAAGCATACATAACTTAATAAATAAGCAACAAATATGTAACTCGTGTTCCAGACACGATAAAAACGATGTCTACATGATATGTATTGTTTATACCAAGATATCCGTTAAAATCTCTTTGATTTAAACCAACAGTTTTTACCACGCAGACGCATGGCATCTACTGCATTAAAATTTATTACTTGTGTTAGTTTTACTTGAAATGATGAGTTATTATCGAGATGTCACTAAATTTTCAGTTTGATGGTCCACTGAAAATATCTTAATCCAGGACTAGGCTACAAGCCTCCAGCGCCAGCGCTGTCCAAAAACATGTCGGTAATAAAACTATTATTCTTTTCAAACTCATCTAGTCATTAATCTTTCTTATATAAAAGTATCATTCCAATTAGATACAACAATCCGATACAATTTTAATATCGTTGAATATAATTTAAACGATTTCGTTCACTGCAACAGAACTGAATACCATGGACTACATATGCAGTTATCCAAATAAATGGCCTCGATATGATCGGTGCACTCGATGTGCCAATTGAAAGTCTAGGTCAGTTTTTGACGAAACAATCTCAACTCCGCGACACGATGTGCCAGAGAATATCATATTTTAGCGGTCCGTGGCGTTAGGATTTGTATACGAGAAACCCCTAAATGGTTCTTGATCCATAGACCGCAGGACTTGTGGTTCGACCGCCGTGAGACGTGGTCGCTCTCCTGTGAACGCGCGGTCGAAATATTGTGTATCCAACGGATGTCTCTGTAAACAAAAAAAAAACAAAGTACTTTCAAAACTGGATTAGTGTACACAAAATAATATCATATAAAATCATTGTCCACTTTAGTCCACTTTGAGCTGGTAAAGCACATTGTTTATTTTATTCTTAAATTCGGCTTGGAGGACCAATTGAATAATATGAAGTCAAGAAAAGATGACTTACGGCATGAAATCATGGAACATTGTTCCTATTTAGTCTCATAGATAAAGCAAAGTCAGTTTTATTATTAACGTACCACACGTGGTTTGAAAGGAGCGTCTAGTTCCCTTCTTTCCAGTCGATCCCAATGGATTTGTCCGAAGAACTCCTGGTCTCGAATGTCTCCGTGCATGCATTCCGTCCCACCCAGCCGTGATCGAGCGTCTTTATCCAACAACTGCAATAAACGCAGGATATTCATTAAAAAAAGCTATATTTTTTATAGAATAATAGTTACATACTGAGCATCATAGTTATGGGGCTCTAGCCTGTCGTGAATTTGTTATTGAAAGTCAAAATATTTTATGTTTGAACAACAAGTTACCGATATACGAAAATCGAAATCGAGTGGCCCGCGGATAACGTATTTGTGAAACAATTTTGTGCGATACTATCATCGTAGTCGTAAGGTATTACTTTTTTAGGAATGTACATTCTAAAATACTTGAAATATAGGAAATGTTTCGAAAATTAAAAGGCCTTGTTTTCGAAATTATAAACATTTCACAACATTATATATATATTATAAAATTCATATAAAAGAGTTCGAGTACATTTAGTGATAGAGTAGAGTAGTAAAGTAAAATACAATGAGTTGTAAAGATTTATTTAAACATTTGTAAAAGAATACAGAACATGACTTACCCTGGTGAGTATGCTAAGAGATTCCTTTGACAAGAAGCGAGGATAGGACGGCATCTCATTGCAAATAGACCAAAACAGTTCATCTTCGTCGCAGCCGCTGAACGGACTCTGACCTATCAGCATTTCGTAGAGAAGCACTCCGAATGACCACCAATCTACTGTCTGATTGTATTTGAGACCTTTGATTATCTGAAAATCACGAGTATTTTTGTTTAAATTACCATTCCCTTAGTTTCATTTAACTTTATATTGTATACTCTTCATCCTTATTCTGTCTTTGCGTATGCAAATGCAATGCTTTTATAATTTTATTGTGTTTATTAAAAGAGAATGTCTTTTAGTACTTACTAGGTAAGTATTCAGGTTATGAAGAGGTATAAATAAATTGACTTAAAAGTAAGGAAACATTATTTCAAACGAATTCGAATCTATATATAATAGGTAATGTAGAATTGTAGATTCCTACCTCTGGTGCCATATAGTCCGGAGTGCCACAGAACGTGTCTGCCGTTTTATCTAGGTAAATTTGCAACTTGCACATTCCAAAGTCTGCAATACGAACGTGGCCATCGAAATCTAATAGAATATTATCCAATTTTAAGTCCCTGAAAAATAATTATAAAATTCTTGTAAAGAAAGGAATTTCCAAACGACAACTGTTTGTTTTTGCTATCTACTAATATCCTAGAATTGTTACCAAGACCCTAAGAAAATTGTTTATTTACCTGTAAACAATACCCCTCTTGTGTAAGAATTTGAGACCTGATACTATTTCTGCTGCGTAAAACCTTGCTCGTGCTTCCGGGAACCGTCCGCTCTGTTGTATATGGAACATCAGGTCTCCACCATTCAAGTACTCCATCACGAAAAAGAGGTGAGACTGGAATATTTAAAGTTTAAGTTATATTCTACGGCGTATTATATGTGAATAAAATATATACAATCGCTAAAAATATAAGTAAGCGTACCTATATGACGAATCATCACGTTTTGTTTGATCGGGAAATCGGTTAAAATTAATAAAGACAGTACAATTATAAGCTAAGTAGGCTGGTAGGTAGTTAGGCTATTCCAAAAACGATATACGTATTTTTTTAAACTTTTGCTAATATTGCCGGGTAAACTGTCTATAGTTCTTTAAAACATAGGTAGGTATATAGCATAAACATTAATGTAATGAGTTTAAACTTACATCAGTCTGGAAAGTGGCGAATAAATGGCAAAGATACGGGTGATTGGTGCCGAGTGCGAGTACTTTGCGCTCTATCAGCGTACATTCCACGTCATCGTCTTCTAACACTACGTCCTTTTTAAGACATTTCACGGCATAGTAGTATTCTGTGTCTCGTAGTTCAGCCAATAATACCTGGAAAATTACAACACATAAGTTGATGATTACATAAAAGTTAAAAGGGATACGCTATGGTGCAACGCGAATCGTTCATAAGAAAGAAATCAGAAGAATATGGCATTGCGATGATATCATGGGTAATATTGTATTTTGTTTTATTTATCCATTAGGTAAGAAAGTAACATTAGGTCAAAGAAAAATACTATGTTTTATAGCAAAAGAAGATGCCGTTCATCTAATGATAAGAGGTCATTTCTGACCATGGTTATTTGTAACTTGTTTTTGTAATAGTAAATTTGTAATTGTAACTCCTTATAAAACAGGGTTTATTACAATGGGGGAATACATATGGTCGTCTTATATTTAAATCTGTCAACATTCACGCATTTCGAATGAAACGCACAAACTATTTCAGACTAGAAATAGATGTGACGGCGGTAGGTACATCTTCAGTTGATCGTACTGCTTGTGCCACCTCAAAGCATCGTGATCACGGTTCATAAACAAACAACTAACACCTAATAGAGACCTTTAGGTAGGTTATATATTTCTTAAGTCATTGTTTTTCTTATATTATGGGCTAGGAATTTATGAAAACTTTGCTTGATAAAACAAACATGTCTTATAATACACATATCCGGGTTTAATACCGGGGGTCAGACAGATATCTGAATGATGAATTTAGATTCTGTTCTGGGTCTGGGTGTTTGTGTATCTTTGTATTTCCAGGGTATCCATGACACAGGAGAAAATCCTAGTGTAGGGCTGTAAGTGTAAAAAGCGTGTATATCTATTCCTGCAAGACTGCAACAAGGCATTTAAAAAATATATATAACAATCCTAATAGGTGCTTGAAGCAAATATATTACGGACGAATAACCTCTTAAAATATTATTTCCTTCACATAAATCTTAAAAGTAAGGCGGTCATCCTTTTGGATCCAATTCGAAGATCACAAGTAACATGGATCTGATTTATCTGTTCTAAATTCTTTATCCTTAACAACTCCTACGCAATGTCATTTCCCTTTACTTGTACAAACAATATGATTTATTAACAGGGAAACATAAGTGACATCGAACGACAGTCACCTACTTAGCTTTTATTTTATAGCTCCAATATTACTGCTTTCTCTATATTCTTGGCGGCAAGTCAAAGGCAATTGGGCCAACTGTCTCAAAAGCAGGAAGAGATTGCATGGCATATTACGTTATATACGTCTTAATTTTGATTAACCGTTAATTAGAGGAATTAAACACGCTATCTCTAGTGCGCTTTCTTCAGATATAAACACGTGAGGATATTTTTAACAACGCAGAAATAGATTTGGTGGGTGCTATTTTATTGTTTATTTCGACGTAATGGCAGCGGATGATAAAGAGCACAATAATTCCTGGCCACAATCTTATAATTATAATGTAATAATATGAAAATTTATTTGATCATACGATTTGGTCTTATTAGTCAAATATAGAAACACATAATTATAAGGTTGCATTTTGTTTGGCTTTACTTTTATAAAATAATACAGGAATAAGAAAATATCTTACGTAATGAAACACCAAAGAATGGGTAGGTAACATTTGACGGAAGGGTGACTATGTGAATTTTTTACTCTCTTAACTTTGGAGGCTTATTATTTTTTGTCAAGCTATATTTTGTATGCAGGATCATTATAGGACAGGTACATGTACATCAGAACTAAGTATAGACCTTCTTAGCTACATACAATACACATACACTATAATAGCACGTGTTTTCTGACGTTTTAAATGTGGCTTGTGATGTCAACACCGAGAATAGCTTGTAAGTTGTTACAAATATTGGCATAACAGGTGAACCAGGGCGATGTAGTGCAGGTGGCAGATTGCCATTTCAAATATCTAACGTTAGAACCAGTACGGAATGATGATACTGTTTATGGTATATCATGTGGAGATGTATGGCTTTGTATATTTAAAATTTTTAGTTGTACGTACAAATGTTGCACAACACTTGACGTGAACGACATTTAGCAATAATGTAGAACGTTGCCAAACATCATGACAGGCTGTCTGAAGTGAATAGAGAATTTGTAAGACTTTGCAATATTGCTCAGCTTTACGGGGGATACCAAAAATACTTACTCATAAACGAAACTTCTGAGAAAGCTTGCATGTCCTACCTACCTGATTAGCTGGTATTTCGGTACCAGTACTAGAATAGATAAATTGTTCAATAAAATTAAAAACTATGTTAATGTTTTGTGCCTTTTAACTATACATTTTTTTAATTACATACTTGTATGTTTTCGTGACTTTCCTAGCTATTACACATGTCGTTTTCTGTAGCTAATTATGCTAACTATATATATGCTAACTAGAGTTCGTTAAGTTCATCGTACTCTTCGCGACTCATTATAAATATAATTTGACATTTCTTACTCTCGGAAGATGCGGTCGCGTCATATGTAACGATAAATTTATCTTTCGCTGGCCGCTCGGCTCTCATGACTTCACGAGTCTCAACACGCAAATCGCATGAATTAATTTTATTTCATTTAATTCTATTAATGAGACATCTTTGCAAATCAAAATTTTCATCAATTTGTTTAATGTTTAATTTATTTAGGTACATTAAATAATTTATTTAAAATTACACATACGTCCTCACTTCGGTTTCGTGTTTTTATACAGGTTAGATATAAGATTTATAGGATTTTTATTTTTGAAAAATGGTAGAACATGTTTTGATTGACCACATAGGGCCACGGCCACACCTATTTCTATCATGAAGTAGTTCTTGCGTTCCGGTAACACAAAATAATTTAACTAGTCCAAATCAAAGTCCAAGGAAATCTTCTCTAATTTCTATCATTTCTTTTGTTAAAATTTTAAGATTAAAGTCCGCCTTTTTTTCACATAAAATAAATGTTTCGTTAGCTAGCACATTATTGGTATCTACTTAATAAGGACATACCTGTGTCTTTAATAGAAACATGTATTAGATAGGTACAAATAATTTCTGTTTGCATTCCTGTAGTGTGTACCTACGGAGCTGTGTAGTGAAACATATTCGCTTGGTTCAATTTTAAATGTTATTTCCAGCACGAAAATTTGTGCTAAAAGATATATAGTTACTTAGTAGTATTTGACCTATTTAACACTACGTTTTACTGTAAAATATATTTTAACTGATTTCAATATTATTCAAAATAAATATAATGAGGCTGACACAGCAATTTCGTAGGCGATGTTTATACGTTACTAATGTTTGTTAGTTCGCTACATCGAATAGCTACATATTAAATAATCTAAGTAATCGAAACTGAAAATTTAAAAGAATAAATTTTGTGTTTATTAATAAATTATATTGTAATTTTACTATGTACCAGAGCAGAGATAGCCTAATGGTTGAAACTTGTCCCTTCAATCGAGGGTACCGAGGTTCGAATCCCAGGCACGCACCACTGATTTTTCTGAAATTATGTGCGTATTAGAAACTAATTATCACTGCTTTACGGCGAAGGAAAACATCGTGAGGAAACCTGCACACCTGAGAGTTCTCTGAAAAAAAAAGAGTTCTCAAAGGTGTATGAAGTCTACCAAATCGCACTTGGCCAGCGCGGTGAACTATGGCCTAAAACTCTCTTATTCTGAGAGGAGACCCGTGCCCAGCAGTGGGACGATAATGGGTTGATGATGAAATACGCAATAGAGCTGGAAGTGCAAAAAAGGAAACAAGATAGAGGCAATGTTCACTTATACCTAATTATTGTAGAATAAAATTTTGATAGAGTAACAAAGGAGGTTAATAATAGATACGAAGAAACTTTAAAATATATTTAGAAGTAGTGAGCAATTTATAGAGAAAAAGTAAATTAAAAATTACTCAAATAAAGACAGACCAAAAAAAAAATAAATGAAGAAAATAAAACGAATAAGGATAAATAACAAAGATAGGTAATTTCTTAAAAATAGCAGGGTACTTGTGTAAAACTTAGGCTAGAGTTCATGAAAAAGGAAATCGGTTGTTATTTAAACTTAACTCGAAATTTCGAAACTATTACAATTCACATCCCATTAGCCTCAAAAATCTATCGGTCCATATTTCTAATTTACATTCGAATGTATACAGAAAATCCCTAACAAAATTAGTCCTTGTGTCTACAGCATTATAAAAATCATAAAGAATATCTTTATTGTATTGGACTTTCGCAATTTCTTCAGTCTTATAAATAAACAAATCGGAAATCTTGACCGAAGTTCCCAGTTCAAATGTGAATATTTGTATTCAGCTTGAGGCATACAAAACGGCGAAATTATCCACCATGAACTTCATAATATCATGATTATAACGCTTATTAACGTTGAGTCGCTAAGGATCCCGCATTTATGCCTTCGCTAATGAAATTCGAGAAGTGGTCCGGTCGGATCGCACAACGACGATTTGTTTATAAAATTACATTTTTGTTTTACAAGCACCGCGCGACATCGTTGTGGGTGGAATTTGCGAAAATTCGTATCTGCTTTCGGTCATGTGGACAGGAGCGGAGGCGGAAAGATCTGTTGTCCTGTTTCAGAAGCATCGATTGGCGTTCTCGGTGTACGTCGCGCGATATTCGTCCCTCGTTCCTTCCTATAGGATCGGTGTTCGCGTTTCTGGCGCTGTAGTTAGGCCGTGAGGGTTCTGTGCCGTGCGGGCTACACGCGGCGAGCCGGCAGCCGCAGTACCGCGCCGGTCGCCGGCTCTACCGCCCGCGTCACCGCGAAAATCGTACCGGCATCGTAGTTTGCGAACATTTCGTTCGATAACATGCGACGCGTTGCGGTAGGTTTAACATGAACGTTCGATATTATTTCGGCGCGTGTGCGTTTTTTTACGGATTAAAATAAATGGAATCGACTTGCGAGTGTCAGTGTTTTGTATATCGAAAGTAACCAGTGTTTTAAGTGCATTTAACCCGTAGTGAGAATGTAAAGTGGTTTTAAGATAATTGCGTGTTGGATGTAGGTATTGACCGTGTTTGTGGTTTTTGATAAACGCGCCACTTGCTTGTATTTCCAGGAGTTGTTGTTGCGAGATTAAGACCGATTCGTTTGTTTAATTAAATTATTTGAAACAAATGGTCGCCGCTTACCGCGACGTCATTTACTTTGTGAAAATTGATTGGATGTTTTGATTAGTTGCGTTGTCGTGTTTTTCAACTAAGTACGGTGTTTTTAAACACGATCTAACGTTTCCTGTAAGTAATGATAAAGTATTTGTTTAACTTTTGTATGATAGTTATGAATGATACGCACGGAAGTGTAATTGCGAAGTGATAAGTTGTAAATAAAATAATGTAATAATGACATTAAATCAAAATATTTTGTTACTTGATATTTTTATTCAATACTGGGGAATGATATCTATTAAATTATTCAAATTAAATGACGTATCATTTAATTCGAGGGAAGAGCGGTTATGGCGACTGGAGTTCCAGTTTTTTAAAGGGCACCGATATTACGCAGTCATGTGTTTGAAGTATTTTTGGAGATACCTGAATGTCTAAAGAATGTTCTCGTAGAATCCATATTGCATTGGATTGTTTGGTGTGCAGCAATGGATGGGATCATGATAATGAACCCAAAATCATTTCGTAGGATCTAGAAACCAAGGTAGTTAAACTACAGCCTATTTCGGTTTACCAATTAAAATTATTATAATCTTCATTAATAATATATTTTGCATAAAAATAGGTGTACATTTCAGAATTGTTTGATTTATATGATAAAGCAATTAATAAAAGAATTATTCCTATTTCCATCCTACGAAAAGCCTGCTTCTTTTGTCTTAGACGTCGCTTGTCCCAAAAATATTATGATAGACAATTTCGTAACAACATTCCATAATTTTATTCCTAATTGCGCTCAATTCTGGAACAAATCTCCCGGGCAAACAACGACGGCTTTACATCTCGGCTTCTCGAGGCTCGTCTGCCTGTGGAGTATTTTCCTAATTAATTGCTTATTTGAAGAACGATCGACCATCAGCGGCAGTGCCGAGTTTTCCCACTTGACTTAAGTCTCATCAGCGGCAGTGCCGAGTTTCCCCACTCGACTTAAGTCCCGTTCGAATAGGATACTGTGAGGATACTCGAACATCAATTAAGGTTTGTGTAAAATATTATTGGTATAGTCTACGTCGTTTTCTGGAATTAGTGATTGTTTTTTGGATTCTAATCTTGTTTTGTGACATATAAGTTTGGATCAACGAAAAAAAATTATACGAAAAAAAAGACTATAAAATATTATTGGCACAGTCTATGTTGTTTCATTTTGGAATTTGTCGGATTTTTTTGGATTATGTAATTGGATTGTATGTTATGACGATCCTCACGTTCCATGTAAGTGGGTCAAAATATTGGCAAAAAGAAATTAAAAAACCACGTATCGTGACTACCCGTAACATATTAAAATTTATCAATTTCGCGATAATCACCCATCAACCCATCATTGTGCCACTGCTGGCACGGGTCTTCTCTCAGAGTGAGAGAGTTTCAGGCCATAGTCCACCACGCTGGCCAAGTGCGAATTGGTAGACTTCCCACATCTTTAAGAACTGTTTAAAGAACTCTCGGATGTGTAGGTTTCCTCACGATGTTTTCCTTCACCGTAAAGCAGTGATAATTACTTTTTATTCGCGATAATATTAGTCTAAAATTATATATTTGTGTTAGTAACTACTGTATATGCCTCTACATATTGGCTAAAAAGCAGAAAAATGAAGACTGTGTATAATATTGTTGCCACAGTTTTTTTTGTTTCATTTCGTAATTTTGTTGGAGTTTTTTTGGACTATGGAATTGTGAGTCATGAGGCAAAAAGAGCTTAAGAGCAGCAAAATTAAATTTCTCGTAATATGCGACTTGTCTGAAACATGAATGTAGTCGTAACATGAATAACGTCGTAATTGTACCGTAAATGCTGTATTGTAAATATTGTACAGACGGTTTCACTCTAGCAATTGTGGTAGAGACGAATAGTAATTTTTGGATTATGTAATTGCGACGTCATATGAGTTTCGCAGGAAAACAGCTAAATAAATTTTCAAAACATCCGAATTGTCTGAAATATCTTTTTATAGTCAATGCTTAATCTAAATAAACCGATTGAGTACGATTTATTTTTATGGTGACTATAATTTTCTTACTATTAGCAGGATACCGCTTTAAAAAAAATCTTGTGTAGGGACACGCGGAACGAAGTTCCTTTCGATTAATTAGTAAAGGAATTGTAATAAATTTACGTATTTTTTGCGTATAAAAAACCTGTATACACTCAACAAAAGAAATGCTCGTTTTATTTTTTCATACGAAAAGGGCATTTTATGATATTACATTTTGTTTTATCGTCAAAAATAGTATTGCTTTGATGTTTCGAATATCGCTATAATTGCGCGGTGGTAGAAGTATAGTTTGACGGCGAGGTACCATCACTGTTTCCAGCGTGAAGCACTTGCGTTTCGGTGGTCGGGTGTGGTTGTCGGTTCACTTATATATGAGGCGACCATCTTAGTCCTCGGGAGCAGCAACGCATCTGTGATCGACTCCAGATATAACCCCTGTTTTATATGAAGTTGCTTACAGATGTCCATGGGCGGTAGTATTCACGTACCATCAGGGGGACGGCATACTCGTTTGCTGCTTCTGTTTACTAATTTTACGATTTTAGTCCTCGTGATCGACTTTAGATAAACCCCTGTTCTATATGAAGTTGCTTACAGAAGTCCATGGTCGGCAGGAACCACTTACCATCAAGTAGTCTGCATCTTCGTGTGCTACTTGGGTTTAAAGAATCATTTCTTATAAGACATATAAATGTCACTTAAAATGAGAAACATAACTGCTAAATACTTAATCTGATAAAAAAAAAAACTTTTTAATACTTCC
>DWLI01000081.1:0-31520 GCA_018249915.1 Cecropterus dorantes dorantes
CATTTTCTGTAGCAACGTCATGGTTTAGTTCTGAATCTGAGTCATCAGCTGCCGGACTCTCATACTTATTTGACGTGATGGTGGCAGTCACAGCACCCTTCCCACTTAGTGCCAATACCCTGACTTCCAAGTCGTTCAGTGGCACAAATCTGTTTGGTCCTCCGTCAGGTGCTGATTGGAATCTCCTTGCATCTGCTGCTTTTCTCCTGCACTTGTGGCGCCATTCAAACCAGTACTGAAATTGAATTTATATTTTTTTAATCAATGACGGATTATGATTCTGAAAATTAGGTAACGTAATGTATTGCTAAAATATATTTTCCAAGTGCTAAAAATAATGCAGCATGTTCCAGGAATATATAGTTAGTATATGGATTACAAATAAATGTTATATAAATAATATTCTTAATTTGTCATATTGTTATTTTTAGTCATATTTACGTTTACAAAAATATATTATTATTTTCACAATATACTTATTTAAATACCTATTAAATATATTATGCACAAGTAATTTTTTACCTTCTTCCAGCCATCGGGTGTCTTTACAGCCCCATCAGGGATAGCATTCAGTTGTTTGGCCAGTGCGGCCCATTTCTGCCTCGTCGCCTGATGGGTCACCGGCGCGCCTGGCGGCAAACCTTTCGACATATCCTTATTCTCTTCCAGAAAATCCATCAATATCTCCAATTGTTGCCGTAATATTCGTCTGGGAGGAGCCATATTTGAATAACACCCAACCCACTAACGAAAAAGAAAGTATAACTTAAGTTTTAAAAATATTTTTTTGAATTAAAACAAAATATAAGTTTATTTTTTTAACATTCGTAAGTAATTAGGAATATTGATTTATTGTTAGAATAGATTGGCTCACCTGTTTAATTCACAAAACTTTAAAATAGCTTAAATATTCTGTACCGGTACAACTCCACAATCGTAAACTTGAAAACGAAACAAATCTCGCGCTACTAATTTGACGCAAGCAATTTCTTTCATGAAATCCAATTGTGCTAAAAAGATATGTAATGGCGATGGCGACAGTTGCCCTGATTAGTGTTGCCATAACTTGAACTTTGTTTTACCTAAATGAAATTATTTTCACACTTACTATATTTTGTAGTTACATTAAATGTACAGCGTATTAAAATTGTTACCTACATTATTAATATAGTGAGAACATAAATATTTA
Source organism: Cecropterus dorantes dorantes (assembly GCA_018249915.1). Classification (NCBI taxonomy): domain Eukaryota; kingdom Metazoa; phylum Arthropoda; class Insecta; order Lepidoptera; family Hesperiidae; genus Cecropterus; species Cecropterus dorantes. The sequence continues at coordinate 1,190 of DWLI01000081.1, forward strand.
TTAATAAAATGTAACAGAGTTAGTGACATTTTTCGAGAGACGACTGCGGCATCATTACCACTATAACTATTTCTTCCTTAAAATAAGTATTAGCTGCTATCGTTTAATGTAGAAAGTGTGATAGGGTTGGCACTAATATGAGGCGTTTTAACTTAGTTATCAAATTTTAGATAAGATACTAATATTAGAAATAATAATAATAAATATTTATTATAAATAATAATTAAAATTTCATTGTAAATCGATTAATGTTATTACTATTACTAACTATTCTTGATTTAATTATGATAACGTAGGAATCCAACATTTATTTCTCGGGTTTGGGGAAAAATCGATTAACTGGAAACCCTACACTGCTTCATTTCGATTGAAGGCAGATGCTATATCTATTAGTCGAGTAAACATCTACAAGACGACGCCAGCGCCATAGCTTGTACATACACATTTTGTAATTTTCAAATAAACACTACTAGATGGCGTAAGTAGGCGGGAAATAAGTTTTTTTTTATTTTATTTTAATTTATTAAACATAATTATATGCTTTAAAATGCTTATATGCTTTTAATTTAATAAAATAATTCGTTTTATAATAATAATTATATATATTAAGGATTACTATATTATCTATAATTCTTTGAAATATATTATATCTATTCGACACTAGATGTCACTGAACACGAATTTAAAATCTTTATTACATCTTATGCCACCTAGTGTCAAGTAGCATAACTTTTTAAACGCAATGCGTCAGAAGCTTATAAGCGCCCTATGACTATTTTTTAGAAAATCGCACAAACAAATTTTATGTAACAAAGTCACACTTTTGTAAAAAAAACTTAACCACTACAAAATACATCAATTTGTCCTGTTTAATAAGGTATATAAAGTCCGCATATTAAATTAGTGTAGTTCATACTCCTGTTTTATCAACAAATTCGAGAAAAGTCATAAACAAAAGCAAGTTTTGAAACATAATAAATATTTTATAATCGTAACTGGATCCCGCCACATGGCAGGTAAATTGTGAACGGAAGGCGGGGCCGGCGGGCGGGTGTCGGCTTACTGCCACCGTAATTAATTTACCTACCCAGAATTTATCATTAACCTCCGCGAACAAATTCACTTGTCACCCCGAGCCCTAATAAACACGTTACGAAGAAATTTTCATTCATTAACTTTAGCTTTTGACCCACATTTAGCACGCAATAAAAAATAATTGCAACATTATCATATGTAAGTACGGATGAATGAAAACTGACATGTAACAACAGTCCATAGACATTTTTTTTATTTTTTCGAGAACAATCCCCTATGTTCTTGGTTCTTTTATATTTAATCGGGCTTTCGTTCATTAGACTTCACTGAAAAGACCCTAGTAATGAACACGTTAGGTAATGTCCAATAATCATAGGTGGTGCTGGTGAATCCAAGTCCTACCTACCCTGTCCAAAATAGAACAGAAATAAGTATTTGTAGCCTTACATCTACCTTGCCAAATTATTTAGATAAGACGGCAACGCAGTGCGAAGATTGCTACCAAAGACAGGATTCGTCGTTATTCGCACCTGAGCATGGGTTTATTTTTAGATTTATTTTTTAATAAACGGGTGCACTATATTTAGCCAAAAGGTATGTCTGAGCTATTCTGTCTAAGATTTCTGTTTAGGGATACACTTCCATATTATTTAATTATAAGTATTTCGCACAGTAACAATAAAGGGATCTAATGCTGAATTTGCATTTCATGGAATTAACAAAATTGTGTTGGCATTTTGGAAAGGTTCAAAGCGCGCGGTTATTAAAGGGACTTAAAATTTATATTCGTCTTTTTCTATGTCCAATTTTTATTTGTATTCACTTTTCGATTCGCTAGATTATGTTATTAGGAGGAGTTTCAAGCGATAAACAAAATTTGCCGAAGTTTGGAGTTAGGTCTCTTTCGTTCTGTGCTAAATGCGATAAATGATATGTAACTAAGTTGAACCTCAAACAATTGCTCCTCAGGCGTTGCGTAACACTTGTGGCTGTCGCGTCGAACGCTAATTAAAATCTCACGATGCGACGCCTTTGACTGCATCATTCAACCAATCAAACGCTATTCACGTAACATTTTCAAGCTCTTATTGCACAATAAATTGTGTGCGTTGTAAATTGTAATGGAAATTGTGTGTCCATCGAAATCCTTTGGATTGCAAGTTCACGATATTCTGGTCAATTATCCCTGACAATATGAAACTATTGAAAAGTAACTACTGCCGACCTGCTACTAACTTGAGGCAGTATGGATCCTCATCATTGCTTGATCCGTAGTAACCTAAGATATCCAGCCCGAATGATTAAATATAAATCTATCTAAATAAATCTAAGAATGTTATCAAGTTCATCATAGTCGGTACTCATTTAATTAAAGACAGGAAAACGCTATCCGGTCAAAAGGGATTATAATCAACGACGAAAAGATGGCTGAAGAGTTCTTGAAATAATCGTCAGTTTCTTAACTTCAACCGGATTCATAATTACACGACGAAAAGATGGCTGAAGAGTTCTTGAAATAATCGTCAGTTTTTTAAGCTTAACCGCATTCATAATTAAATAAACTAAACCGGCATTCGGTAGGCCAATGGCGACTTAATTAAATGTTAGAGCAATTGATCGTAAAACTCCTAACAATTCATCAGTTGGAGCTAGGGTTGCCATCTACTTAATTACAAAAACCGGACTTGGCGCTGTGTGAGGTCGAACATTTGGCCCTAAAATGTGGCCATTGTCTTATGTACAGTCAACGTACCTTTTATAAAATACGAAAGTTTTAAATATAGAAAATAAGTAATAAGTCTAATACTAACTGTATTACAATTGTTTATAAATGAAAGTTGCATTACGATAGTGCAGCGCGTCACATATTTAATGAAGAGACAACTAAAAGCTCGACAGCCCGAAGTCATAAATAATTCCCTGGACACGATCGAAAATTGCCAAAAATGTCCGACTAAACCGGAAGATCACAACCCTAGTTGGAGCCAAGAAACGACTAACTCCTTGGCGACTCTAGATAAGAGCGACAGAGGTCATAAGTCATTACTAAATAAATCAAGAGTATATCTGTTACTCCACACTACGAAATCCTAAGGTCAGAAATCTAAATTTATTTAAATGTCTGTCTAACCAACTTAGAACCTTATGCGCAATACCGACCGATATAGTGACGTCACTGCGCAAAACAGCTAAAAATATAAATAATTCCCCAGATTATTCATTTTATACTATTTGTTAAGAACTAAGGCAAACGCAACGTCGACACGAGATTCTATCCGCAAATACTGTTCGGAAAGTCTGGAATTTTCAACACGTTCTAAAGTTTTAAAGCTTCTTACACTCTCTTCGTGTTGGTCTCTTATGAGATTAACTATGTTCGTCTAATGATATTGATCGGGAAAGACGTTTCACAGTGCTGGGAACTAAAACCTAAAAACAGAAAAAAATTGGTATAGTCTGAGGACATAATAATGAAATGACATATTTTGCGACATTTTGATATCTCGAAACTAACAAGCCTATAAGTGCATTATCAGTGATTTTAATATAAAATTACCTCAGATAATCCACGGATGTAATGTACCGATATCGAAGCATTGATAAAATGGAACGTTGATTTATATATGAATACGATATCAATTTTATTAACCTTGCTATTTAAAACAAGATAAATACGAGTACCTATACATAATACGAAATAAGCATAGGTTATGGCCTAGAGGCATACAAACCTAGTATTATATCATTAATTACAAGTCATAAATGTAGGTACGAATTCGTATTACGAGTTGTAGGTCATAAATAAAGATTAGTTTTTACTTAAAACATTTGATTAATAGCACATATCTAGACGGTTAATTCTAGTCTCCATTCATTTAATTACTAAAGCATAATTAAAACTAAGCACACGAGATACATAATTTTATGATGCCGATTAAATTTCAAATTATAATCTTTACAGTTGTATTAAACTTCATAATTCGTACACATTTTTTCGTATAATCATTTAGTGATTTTATTAAAATGTACGAGTACGTCCCATTTGCATCTTTAATAATTGTTTGACTACAACTTATGAGAATAATGTTTTTAGTACAAATATTCGAACATTTTAAAGTAGAATAAGCGAAAACAGAAAATATAAGGCTTTTAAAATATATGGACGGGTAAAATTTAGTTTGAAATTAACGGTCTGAGTCCTTGGAGAATTCCACGAGAGCGTGGCGGGCAAACGACATCCACGGAACGAGGGGGCCCGGCCGGCCGCCCGGCGCCGGGGGGGGGGGGGGGGGGCGCCGCCCGTCCCCCGCCCCCCCCCCCCGACAGCAGCCCCCGACAGCGCCACTCGCCCGCCAGTCCACCGGAACCTCTGCACTGCGACGGTGCGTTCCATGTTCTCCCCTTCTAACCATAACCGAACCAAATAAATAATCACGTCTACGGAAGTATAACACGTTCGATAGTGCTCTGTTATCAACGTTCTTACCTGTGTATGTGCACTCCGGAAAACATAGTTCTGTGAATTTTCTCAGAGGCATCTTTGCCCGCGCTTATTGACGCAGATCTCAATCTTTTTGAATCAACAAAAGGTAAGAGTTAACTCATTGTCGAATGTCAAAGAGAAATAAATATATTCTGCGTAATTGTTATATCTATGTTCAGACATTTTTATACAGCATCAGAAGAAGTATATATACACTGTAATTAGAAAAAAAGCCGGTGAGTGTTATTTTAAGGAAAAATGCCAAACATTCTTGAGTTTCGGTCTCTCGCTGTTTTGAATTAAAATTTTGTTACAGTTTTTATAAATGCACGACGACAAAAATACTTAAGATATTCAGCCTAACAGTAACAAATTAATTTAGAATTATGAAGCCTTTTGGATCTATTAGACTCAGTTGTAGTCATTTTTGAGAGACATGACTTAATATCCTTCCAGGGCTTTAAGTGGTCCAATGTTTTCCTTTATAAGCATTATCATGTATGGTTTATATACATACTTAGAAAAGGACCTCCTAACACGTTTCTTATAAACCGGTTCGGTCGATACACGTTGTTTCGCCGCCAAGACTTATGCAATGGACAAATGAATCCTCAATACCGGCTCGATTGAGGCTCACTGCGACCCGAGGAGTTATCGGTCGGTACCACTTTCAGTGTTTGACCACGACAAACGAAGGTGTGCTTTCTAGAAATGTTAATCCTCGCCTACACAAATAATCACGAAAACAGGGCTCACCTTACTCGATAAAATAATAAAATAATCGATAAAATGCGATAAAAACGACACAGTTTCTATTTAAAGACGTTTATGCAAAAAATAGACTAACAAGAATAAAAATAAAACACGATACACCTCTCATACAGTGTCATTGGACTGTAGCATTTGAAATCGCTGATTTAAATTTATCAACAAAATCAAAAAATATGATCATTCGTCAACGTGGAATATTTTAAGTATTGGACAAATTGCATGGCAAATAACACACTGAACATCTGCCAACAAAAAAAGTTCTGGATTGAGTATTGTCAGTAGCTGCGCCGGAGATCCACGTGCCCTTACCGATAAATAATAATCATTTCGGCATTTTATGCGCAGTAACTATAGTAAACGCATATCGCATAATCATGGTGTGAATTCGCCATTAAAATTCCTATTTATCAAGTATCAGTATACTTCTACAGAGAATATATTTGTGTTTCTCGGTACTGATTAATTTTTTGTACGTACAATTAACTATACAAGTAAGTAGTCTTTGCTATGGCATTGAACTAAGAAGTATTAATTAATTATTGTTGATAAGATATAACTGAGTAATAACGAAATGCTTGTCAAACAGGAAATAGGTATAAAAAGATATGCAAAATAAATTGAACCGGATAAAGAATGTAATGTAAAAATATAATTTATTGTAATACAAATAACTAAAGATACACAGTCGATCAATCAAGCTCAAGTCTTCGCAACTATTATTATAATATATTGAGTTCAATTGTTTTTATGTATTAAGTTATGAACATTGTTTCTTGGGATATTCCGTATCTTTTATTTACACGCTTTATTAATTAAACCATTTTGTTAAATTCAAAATCAAAAACATTATGGTCCCTAGCAAATGCCTTAGCATACGTCATACCGACATCGTCTCTTATCGGCTGTTTAGTCTCTCTTCTTTTGATAGGCTTTTACCCTTCCAAATCAAAGGTAAGAATGTTGATTTATGGTTAAGTTAAAAGGCAGTTTCAATTATTTCAAACGTCAAGGGGCAAGTAAGGAAAGTTCTGATTGTTGCGCTCACATCGGCGGCCAGCCGTCGCGCCACCGACCACTTGGCGTCGTTATATCGATCTGCAAGTTTATACGGCTCACGTCATCCGTATTTAGGTTTGTTCATTCATAAAACACAAAACAAACAACTAATATTACGTGACCGTGTTAAATTACCAGCCTGTAAACGTAATACACCTTATAATGAGAATTGTTAGCTGCCAAAGTTTATGAGCGCAAACGCGAAGTTTATTTTTAGTTTACCCAAACTAAAAAAATAATAGCAACAAGTAGTTCCAAGGTACTTGTTACACGGAAACGTATGATTAAAAGTACGCAATACATCCAAGTCGTAGGTACCGGCACTTGTGGTGAACAGTTAAAAGGTTAATCAGATGGCACTACCCCCGTTCTCGGCTGCTAGTTGCCCATTTCCGTTCCTATGATCGGTTAGTACCAGTGCTGATGAATTGGCTCGGTATATGCTAATAATATACTTCCTTAGTTCATTCACCCAAAGTTTTTAAGACTTTGTTAGTGCGGCGGCGAATAATATTAAAAGAAAGATCAACGCAAAGAAAAAAATGTGGCATGGTTATGAGAATAAATCAAATTTGGCATTCAATTTTCTTCGTCAATATACCTTTATATCCGTTAATAAAATTGACACACATGAATATAAAATCTGTAACACGTCGTTTTCATGTACCATAGATAGCCTACTAAAAGCGGTTGGAGAAGCAAAGAGACATTTCGCGACATAATAAGGACGCGCGTTGTCGGCTGGAAAATTGCGGCAATTTTTGGGGTGGAACCACCCTAATACATAATTAGCAGTGCTACGAAGATTCTTGTTGATTAAATGTGCCTGATAATTGTAGAGTCTGTGCCGTCTAAACGAAAATCAATACGTATGTCAGTAATAGAGATACTTCTTGTATTTTCCTCATACTGCCTTATAAGTTGGAAAATGAAACAAAAAAATTGATGGATATTATGAATGTTACCAATGTAATTCCAACGCAGTTAAGATCAATGAAGTAGCCATGACCTTATTCCTGGATGTAGACAGTACAGAATACGATCTAGATATGAAATATGGACCTAATATTGTTCTTGCAATTTCAGTATAACGAGGTCATGTCCTTCGGGCTTTGCCAATTGGGAAAGCTCTTCATAACCCACTCAGTACTAGTAGCCTGCCCACTAGGGCACCATGACGAATTATTTCCATAAAATGCTTATGTAAAGTAGGTTAGATTTATATGAGGGTCTTTCTGAGTGAGGCTTCGGGTCTCATTAGATCGTAAACCTGAATTTGCGGCAGTAGTTGAATGTCAACAATGATAATGATCGAGGTCGTGCACTAACGAAGGGCTAAGGGTCCACTCTGGTGGAAGTGGTTTGATGGGTTAAACAGAGGGAGATTCTCGTATTCGTATGCAGGCCGCGGCGGTGGCGGCCTGAACGCGATCGATACGCGCCCGCGCGACGATACCGCCCTCGCTGCTAAAGTAACAACACCGTTCCAACAAATACACTTGCGGAAATTTACAGAGTCCTTCTTGCAACTTCTTACTAATATTATAAAGACGAAAGTTTGTAACGATGTATGTATGTATGATGTTTTTTATTCTTTGACGCAAAAATTTCTGGTTGGTTACGTAAAATTCGTTGAAGATTGGCACGCAGTATTTATGAACTAGATTAGCTCATAGGATACTTATTACCATGGTAAAGACCGAAGCGGGTAGAGCCGAGGGAATAAGCTAGTTTTATACGAGTATAATAGCCGCCAGGGGATGTACCCCATAACATGCACTGCTGTCATTCGGTAGTCGGTTAGCGGAAGTGACTTTTTGCGCAAACCTAATAGCCGTATTCCAGGCGATAACAACGTATCGGTTATTTTCCACCTATTAAATACCTAGTTTGCCTAGTTCCATATAGTACCTATTTAAATTCTTGTTTCACGGAAACTTGTTAACATTTAATTAACCATAAGTATGTATAAGTATGCAGGTATTGAATAATCTTGTAAATATCGTGTAATTAATTTCATCTATTGCAAGTAACGCCAATTCAGAATCAAAATCAAGTTAGGACAATATTATAAGTTGCGTTAAGTAAACAACGTCGTTATAATGTAAAATGTGTAAATGAGTAAACCATTGTACGTGGAATATCAGTAATTTATTCCGTAAATAAGCGCTATACATCGCGAGATGATATCATTCGTGGCGACAACCGAGGGCAAGCCGAGAAACGAAAAAAAACATCCGTTGACAGTAAGCGGAGTAACCATGAACGAGTAACGCGCCTCGGCCGGTGACCGCGTGGCCCTGATCTTGCGAAAAGAACGTAAGATACTTGGCTAGAGTTATCATACTAATCAGTGCTTCCAGATGTACTGTAATTACAGTACATCTACTGTACTTTAAACTTTTTTACTGTGTACTGTAATGGTTCATTACAGTATACAGTGAAATTTAATTTCGATCCGATGGAGGAATGACCTTTTTTTGTTGTCAAATTGCACAATAGGAAGTAAATGACCTTTTTTTTTCTTCGATTAAAATTTCCCCTCAAAACGTATTGTAATTTTGTACGAACTATTCAGTAGTTTGTTCAAAATTCAGTAGATGCATTTTAGCAAGAAAATACTGTAATTTTATAATCACGATCTGGAAGCACTAATACTAGCGTTGTAGAGATGGGCTTCATTTATACGTCAACGTCATTTATACGTCAAAAGTTCTTTAACTATATCACAAGAAGACAGTAACATATAAGCTATAAATGTAGAACACATAATATTTCAAGTGTTAGCGACAACGTCGCATAATGATTTGTAAATCATAATTTCAGTATTTTAATCTTCAATTTATTTTTTCGAATGATTAGTACTTTTGTAAACTTAAACTAAACTCTTCCGCAGAGCGCACGTTATCATTAGTCGTTTTATTAAAAGCCGTTTAGACGTCTCAATTAGCAAATGGGTCTATTTCTGTCCACGAACATGTGCCGAGGAAGAGCTTAGTTAAGTCAAACGAGTTCACGTTTCTACTAACAATATTATTCATAATTTAGCAAATACCACTTTGAATTGTCTTTTTCCGAACATATGTTATATGCAATATACTTCAACATAAATATTTCATTTATTGTATACTAATAGTTTATTCAATAAAATACTAATATTTATTTTTTTTAAACACTAAAAACTTGACCGGGTTTAGAAAAAAGGCATTTTGCGCACGTTTTCTTGTAATGTAATGTAAGATTGGAAAGATTCTCCAAATAGCTTCTATACAAAATCAAGAAAATGGTAAATAGTTGACTTAATAAAGACTGAACGCTGTTTAATATCGGACACTAAACCAGTATTTCGGGTGATGTTTGCGCATCGTTTATCCATAGTTTAGTTGCCGCTGTTCCAATGCGGGATAGGGCAAACTGTTTGCTAATAGCTTAATGCACTTCCAACTCTCTGCACTATTGGGGGAGTTGCTGGGGAACTATGGATGATATATTATCTAACGTGACCACTCTATAAAGTACTTGAATTATTTATGAAGACGAATGAATTATTTTTACAATAAAAATGAATGATAATGAAGATCAATATATCATAATACTGAATTATAAAATCTTAAACGTGAGCATAGATGCAATAGCAATAAAGCAATAAAACGCGTAAATTTAAACTCGTGTCTTGTAATGAACAAATGACTGAAACTAGCTCACATTTTTGTAACCTCTACGATCGTTAAGGATTTGAAGCAAAATGCGTTTAACGTAATTAAACTGAACTCGAAAGTTTTGAACGAACTGTATGTAATTTATAACAAGTAAACGTAGATAAAGTACTAGGCAACGTTAGATCTACTCAAGCAGGGTGTGCTAGCTGTTTGCTAATTCCTTAATGCACTTCCTATAACTGTCAGACAATGGGGGAAGCTCCGCAGAATTATGAGTGAGTGCCATACTAGATAACTGTATGAAATAGGAACATCTTACATTGTATAGCAATCGACTTCACGTGCTTTGCTTTGTAAAATGTAGAAGAGAAAGTTCAATATAACGGAAATTTATAATAAGAGATAACGTTTATCTTGTAGTCAGTTTTCTCAGAATATAATACGAGTTTATTGAATGGGAGTATTGAATGGGAGTATAATAAAAACGTTGTAGATAGAAGTCAACCAATCAGAAGTGAATCAATAATTTCAATTAAAGAAGACAACAGCTCCACTCTCGCACATACTGAAAAGTTTGTGCTCATTGCGTATTATTGACAGACTATTGTCTTTATATTCAATGTGCCACATTCAATGGATCTAAAGCACTTACTTATCTAAGCAGTGCGAATAAACAAATCAATTGATTACTTTGTCCTTTAACAATTCTCGGTACGTAAAGTTTTGCAATATGACAACATGACATAAATATCAAACAAAATAATCGTGCTTGTACATCATTTAAAAACCTGAGATATGTCATGAACTCATGATGACACGAAGCTAAGTCGTGTTCCAGGAAATAAGAACGATCATAGCTTAATGTAATGAGTTGAGCAACAGCTTTCTCTATCAAAAGACTTGCGTGGGTACCTGGATGCGGTCCTTTATTATATTCCTTTTTTTGTTTGTGGCCCGGCCATTGCTCCCTATGTTGGACGACCCTTGGCCGAACAATGATTAGAGCGAGGGGAACAAGATGCAGCTGCTCTTTCGCGACGTAACATTCTTGCTATTATAGAAGTTTCCGACTGCGAAATGTTGGTGATCTAATTTACTGCTCAGAACTTCCTTAATTCCATTTTATTGCCCTTGCCTGCACTGGCAGGTAAGTCCTTGTTGCTAACTATATTAATGATACCAGAAGTGCTATAATTTAGATTCCAGGAATTATCTATCGTCCACGTGATGCTATCGTTGTAGAATACTTTGTTTCAATTTAAATTTCACGATGCAAGATTCTTCACTAAGCTAAGTTTGAATCGAGTTTCTTCATAGATGAAGAGAAATCCTGTCATATATGGTTTTGTAGAAATCCTTACGTACTCGCTCATCTTGTAATCTTAGCCGGATAGTTTACCTCCGCGAAGCGTTTAAATCTGTGACGCAACGTGAAACGCTACGAGTATGTTGTTCACAAAGTGGTCAACTTTTTCCCTAGGCGCCAGCCGGATGTAAGAAATACGCTGGAACGACTACGGCAGTGATTTTCTATCAAATGAATAGCGGTAATTTGCTCGCCTTTGGTGATCGGCTTTACACTTAATCAAACCAAGCAATTAGACTAGAGCGATTGCGGCTTTAGATCGTACATAAAAAACTTACTGTTATATTTCCAGCCTTAGCGAAAGAAAGAGCTTTAAAGAAAAGGAAACGTGATGTTATTTTGCTCTTGTGGAGTGATTTCCGTGAAACACGCTCGATGTGAGAGGTGGTCTGGGTTCACGGCCATCTAACAATCGATTGGCAGGGGTTCGTAAGCGAACTATTTGCTCATTAGGACCATATTACCCTAACTCTAATTTAGATCGAGAAGGTTGAAGAATATTAATTAGGCCTTTAGACAACATACAAAACTCTTATTTCTTTTCATTTCTATTTACTATGCGAAATAAAAAAAATCACTTCGTTGATTAAAAAAAAAGTTGAGCTATTGTATTGTTTCAACGTTATAAGGAACAAATCTAAATTCATGATTTGAATTGTGATTACCGAATATATAAATATATGGATTTAATTGCAGAATATCACTTTCACATAATTCTACCCGTCGCGAGACGCCTTTTACGTCAAAAATTACCTTCTCTTTGAAAGATACTTAAATCTTTGTTCATGGAACTTTGCCCTTCTTTTGTTCGAGTTTGACGACTATTCGTCGACTTAGCTAGTACGAGATACATTATGTTTATGACTAGTATTCATAGAGGGTCTTGTTAGCTAATGTGTTTAAGGCGAGGTGTTATTAAGCTGGTCGGTCTATTACAACGAAGCCTAGTAAAATTAATTAGTCGCATTGAACCAACAAGCGCTAATCGCGGTCACAGCGACCAAATGAAATTTATTTGCGCGGACGCTTCTATGTAATATTCAGTTAATGATAATGTCTTATTTCTTTTTATAAACGACCATGCAGTCCATCTAACGGTAAGTGGTCACTGCTGCCCATGGAAATCTGTAAGCTACTTTAGAAATATCAAGCGTTCGATCTGTAACCAGTCACAAATGCGTTACAAAAGTGAGCCGACAACCATACACCTCCTCTAAAACATAATAACTTCTTCAGGGTTGTAATAGTGATGGTCCCCGGTCAGACCATACTCGTTCTATATTACAATTCTAAATAATAATTCCATTTTAGCAACATTTCCAAAGATCTTTGGACTTTGTCGGAATTATTACGAGTAATAAGCTGCTGGCTTGGTTTCCGTACAAACACAGATAGTCGTAGATAAAATATGACAAAGAATATATCTGTAACACATTTCGTTACGCAACCGTGAACATTGAGATCATTGAAAATTAATATCCAAGTTTCATTTATGTTTAAGTTTCATTCATTTGCATCATAAGTACTTGATACTTATATGAATCTTAAGATGTTTACTGCTCCCTTCATTTTTGATCGTATGGAAATCCAATTATGTAATTTTTCTCGAAACGCTTATGAATATATCAAACTTTGGGTACCCTCTGAACCTTTCTGTAAAGGTACTACAAAATACAAATAAGCACAACAGTATAGCTTTTTTTAAGCGGACCAGATTTTTGTACAAAGATTGAAGCTTCATGGACGTGACACATTCTGAAGACATTTAATATTTAGCTCAAAAATTAACGTACGTTAATTGTTAAATGACATACCTTCCTGTATCACATTTCATGAATTCGATATCTAAGCGATCTACACGCGGATGATTGGTTTGTTCGCAACTAGTTTTTTTGTGTTAATTGATCGATTAACAGACTTTAATACAGTTGTTTTCATGCTTGGTTTAATGGAGCACGACAGGTGTTGATCGGCATCCGTATAGCGTTTCGAAAAAATGACGATGACGCTATTAATTATATATAAGTAGTTAGAAATATTTGGGTATTCATAATTTCTTGGGTATTCATTATTGGGTATTCACTCTTTCTATTCATATAAATAGAAAGAGCAATGTCTTAAAGAGGTTATATGACAACATTAAGATAAACCAAATAAGGCACAGAAAAGAAGATTAGCATAGGATCATCTCGTAGATAAAAACAATAGTACGAAATATTTTATTTGTAGAGTTACGCGTATTGTTATGCTCATTGATAGATTAGACTCAGAAATATTTTTACATATCTCATATAACAAACTATTTGTGGTAGAATGCAACCGAAATACTAAGATAAATGAAAACACTTCAAACCAGAAGAAAAAATGTCATAGATTCTCTAAGCTAAGCAGTAACTTCCTCATACTTACTTGCAAGTTTATCAGACAACGATTATGTGGATTCATAAGTACTTAGCTAACTAACTTAGTATGCAGTAAGCAAATCCACATGCATTGTACTCCGGCAATAATCACTGCACTACACTCTAAGAGATACCAAGCTGAATACCCAGTAATCGGTAATGTCGACTACATTAAGCCGGTGTCCCATGAACTGTTCGCACAATAGCACGTGTTTACAGCCGCAATGAAAATGCTACGTGATGTTCATTACTATCATTATAATGCTATTACGATACAATACGCAGTCTCACTACAAAGAGACTCCTTTTGCAATCGTTTTGCGGAACACTTATTCTACATAACGTCGCAAATACATCAAACATCACAATAATACATCAATCTCTCCATAGAAGCCTTAGGAATTGTACAAAAATAGTCACCCTAGTTATTTACTCGAGAATAACAGTATAAAGTATAACATTTATAGAGAAGCTATTATAATAAATTGGAACGTCCGAGTGTGAACAATTTCACATTTTATAGCGATTACGATGGCTATTAATGGTCGTAAGCTGAGACCACAAAAGAACCCGCAGAGCGTCGTCGGATCCTAACCGACTATAATTTAATATCCGCTTCAAAAATAATCCAATTTCCTCAGCAATACGCTTAGGTGTATGTTTTATACATTTATCTATGTTTCATACATTTTATGCCCTAATTACGTGAGAGCTATCGTCTACAATGTTGATGTTTGACGATATTTGGTTAGGAGCAATGCCGTGAATGTGAAAGAAGATTGGTCCCGCCCTTATATGTACATGAGTGGCCTGGTGTCTGGTGCAAGGTATTCAGTGCACCTAGTTACGTAGCTTTCCGCGAGTTCCCTCGAAATGGTATTGACGAAGACAGGTCGATTGAGAGAGTGATCTATATCGCGACGAGAATAGTACTCTGATCGATCGTGTGCAGGTAATATTCAGTCTCGACAATGCATCAATGTAACGTGGCATTATAAACAACGATAAACCGAATAAAGTAGCTTATCATTTACAGCGTAACCTACATTACGTTTCTATATTTCAAGTAACAGTAAACTCTTTCACAACGCGAGACGTAAAAAGGGCGATAGAAGATTTTATGAACGGCAGCTTTTATTCAAAGTCGATTGAAATACGGCACGTGATGGTATCGAAGGTCGTATTCCCGTGCAAGCCAACCCCGAAGGACTCGGCTGGCGTTAGCAAATTATTCTCCACCTTTTCTTTCCCTCCTTCCTTTTCTCTCTTAGCTACCCGCTTATATTTATCTCAGACTACGCTTACACGTCTACGATCGTATCCTATTTCCTGCAAGGTCGATACTATAGTCTCTTCGGAACTAAATTCTAGTCTGTCAACTTTTTCGTTTCGTTACAGAGTGAATGTGGCGAATGCGATTATAAACGAACAAAAAGTGCGGAAGCCTTTGCAATTCATGGTGTTACACATCCGGAGGTGTAGCGTCCCTTTTCGAGGTCGGACCGTTCGTTAACGGTTTTGCGTTGTACTGATTCGTATCTATTATCACGGTTAATGAATGAACCCCTAATGACAAATTGATGGCATGTTGTAGCGCAGCCGAGACAGGCGCGAATGAGTTTGGCGCTTAATCCATTCCGACGCAGTCCATGTTGCTGATTAACAAACTTATCTAGACAGCGGTGAATTTATAACTTCTGTTGTCTGTTCTATAAATAAACAAACGTAATCTGTTTGTGAGTTTGTGCTTTGTTGCGAAGTAACGTTTATTAAAGCTAAGGGTTGTTTTATTAGACCCTTATCTAGAAATATCTTAATTTAACTGCTTGGGGTGAGATTTGACTAGGCTTTTGTTTATTTTTCTAATTCGTTTATTTATTTTATACACTAAATACTATTATGTTTATATATAAGTTGTTTAAAGTAATAACATTAATTAAATATCAAACATAAATGATTAATCTTAAATCTACGGTTTACTGATATTTCTAAAGTCCATTAAAACTTTCACCTATCACTCGGCATGAACATAGTTTGTTGCGGTATGATTATCCACTTAACGCATAACAGCATTGATTTTAAAGCAATTAAAGTTAAATTATAAAGATCAAATTAATTATAATAATAAACTTTTTAGAAAATTATTATGATTTATGTCCATACTAGGTACCTACTATTTAGGAAATCTTAAAAAGTCTTTTTGTCCTTTTATTATTAGAAAGCTTCATTATTATTAATTAATATAGATTCCGTGCAATATATACCGACAGATATTAACCCGACGGGCAAATCTAATAATAAAATAAAGTCGGTTTCTATAAACAGAACCTAAGGTGTGAAGTGGAAGTCCGCTGGAACACGACGGGAATATGTTGCGGAACCGGATAGGGTGTATTGTGAAAAAACCGATCCAGGCCCCTGCAACGTGCCACCACTTTGTAATTCTCATAATGCAATCGTAAAAGGAAAACTGATTACATAATAAAACGAATAGCATTCCGATATACTGTTTTTCCATCGACGAAGACAATGGATTCCGTACAGTTATTAATGCAATTACTTCTCCTGGATTGGGTAACTATTAACCAGACAATAGTGTTGAAGCAAAACAAACAACCTGAGAACGAACTATTGAGAGTGCACAAAGGAATATAACTAGCGGAGTATTGAAGCGGACAATGCGCTGGTAACGGGACAAGGCACTAATTGTGAACCGAGCACTAAGCTCTTCCGTTACCCGCTGCGCCGCTGAGCAATAACACTCTCGGGAATCGCCGACCGACACGCCGACACGCCGCAATGCAACTAAAACCACATAGAATCAGTAGAACCACCACTAAACGGAACGGATAAAAAAGCAAAACAGCGCTTTGTAAATGCAGCGTAGAAAGTGGTTTAAAAACCACGCCCTTCTATCCGTACTACACGAGTGGACAATGTACCCCGGTTATGACTGAAAGCTCCACTCACCATTCATCTCCTATTAGTGGACACTAAACGATAACGGTGCATGAAATTCTGTGAACCGCCGGCCGACTAGAAAATTGATTATTGTATTCGAAATGTTTGGTGAGAGCGGAGTTCTGTTGAATGCAGTACCTACCTGAAAGGGTGAGCCGGATGGGGTGTTTACATCCTCCATTCTATTTTGTGCGGTGATTTTGCGATGCTTTATATAAGAATTTCGACAACTTTCAACGTTCAATCTCGATAAAAGTACTACACCCTATACAAACTTATAAAGCAAGAAAGATACCTTAAGGCTCGTAACATAATATATCACAAATAACGTAGTAATAACAGACATGTTTTGTGTAAATAAGCATAATTGTTTCCAAAGCAAATTAATACCCCGACGTGTGTAGTTTGTGACGATCGTGCTTAGACTGTATAATTTGTGAGTTGGCTTTTAGTAGTTTCTAGTCACGAATAAAGAACATTGAGTGCACGTATTGTTTCGTAACAGTTACAATCAACAAATATATCAAAACTTTATGGGATCCATAAATCATGTGATAATTAAGCTTTCCCTATCGACCAAGGAGGTCCTGCAGCATATTTCACATTGTTTCTTCGAATCGGAAGCGAATTTGTGGATTTAAAAGTTAGTGATCTTTGATTCCTTAAGAACACCTATTTAACAATAATTTTAGCGGTAATTGAAGGTGCTCTATGTTAGCTTAGTGTTTAGCTTGACATGTTGGCAATCTCCCATCAGAGATTGCATTTCTCTACAGAGCATTATTAGGAGGTAGACATTTATCCGCGGCGGTTCAACTTAATCCTAACGGGCAGCAACTCAATCGTGGCCAAACTCTAGCAGGGCTCTGATGTTATCCGGGGTTGGATACACATGGCCACTTATTATCAGGTGGACTACATGCTCGTTTGCTACTTTCACATTATAAAACCTGTAAATTATAAGTTGAATCTGAAAAGTTTGCACGTTAGTAGACTCGACAATCAGTGAATTTTTTACATAACATATGTTATAACGCGTTTCTTTTTACATAACATATGCATTTACATCCTCTATAGTCTAATTAATAGCGAGCTTTTAGATAAAATTGCTGAAAGCAAAAACATCATAAGGAGATTTTATCGCCTTTAAAATTAAAAGTACAGTTGCAAGTGCCAGAGTATAATTATTACTGTCCAAAATGAAACCTCGGATCGGGAAAATCATCATCAAATCCGAAATGTTCAATTGATCTTATTATTTTCATTTGCAACTATTTTGTACATCTGAACAAATGATATCTAGAGTAGCAATTTTGATGTTTCTTTAGCAACACAATCCAACAAGATCAATTTGTTGATTGTTACTGTAATTACAGGAGATGACTTGAATATTGTTAGTAATTGCTTGATATATTCAATTGGTCATTTTCTTATTATATTTTTCTAGTAAGTACGTACCATTATTTTCCTTATCCTCATAGCGTTATGTTGAGTTTTTATTGTCCGAACAACAATCAGACTGTTTATCGAACTCTCGTAAAAATAAACAAGTCTGTCAGTGTTGTCGATTTTTGTTTACGGTGGTTTTCAACTTTCAACAGAAGTGTTGACTAAACGTAATACTTGAGAATTCCAAACGAATGTTTATATATTATACTGGTCTTAAGAGGTTCAATTTGTATGTGAGTAAACACCGGGTGCTCCCACCGAGTGTAAGATACACGTGATTTATTAGACAGGTGTTCATTCCGAACGCAATTGCAGTCCTTTGATGTTGGATTGAGTTGATGAATGATATAGTAGGTATTCCGTCCACATACGCTTAAATAGAGACCGTGCAGTGATTTACAAGTATCTTAGCTACTATAAGTACGGTACGATTAAAGCTTTCCCGTTGGCTTATCGTGTAGGAAGTAAATACTTTTAACGTTACCTAGAGGCTTAAGTTAATATTGCGAGTAAAAGCGGTTTGAGACTGTTAGGAATTTCAAAAATTGGTTAATCAAAAAAAATCTAATCAGATTAATGTTTCATAGAAAAGGTATAGCATCCTGTTGTCAACGTTGATAACGATGATGTAGCAATGAAACATTTTGCGTTTGACATTCCCTGCAAGAATTGGCCATTAACCAAAATTTCAGCGATTTGCCAAAGACGAGGGAACCAATCCTCTGCGAATATGGAACGAGTCCTGCAGGTACGCACGAGTGGCAAGGAAACCGTCGAGTACGCTGAATACTCGCTACTGGAGCGACGTCTCCAGTGGAGACATGTTGAACGAGCACTCGACTCGCGGCGCACACCGCGACACGAGCGTGCACAGACTTGAGCAAAGTGTTCTTAACTTCAACTGGGGACAAGCAAAACATTTCGCACATCTTAAAGGATTGTACGCCGTCTTGGGAGAACGTCATGCTTGTTTTTAAGGGACAAAACTTCTTGCATTTCATGAAGCTTCTGATAATTGTATTCTTCGTTTCAAGTTCATAATTTATCCTTAGTTGTTCCTGTCGCGAGTAAATGATAAAGTGTTGTTTAATATTATTTATACCAAGAAATATATTTACAATCATAAATGATACCGTCGTATCGGTGCCTCGAAATAGATATCGTGTAATATGAGTAGACAACTTATGATTTATTTTGAAATCGATCGTAAAATTTCTACTTGAACTTCAAGTAGACGAACGCAGCCGCATTTAGCAATAAACTTTCAGCTTTATTTTTATGCTCGGCAATAACGAATGTTATTGTTGTTCCGTCGATTTTTAAACATTGCCTTTAAAAAGTATGTTAAGTGCAAGAACATTTAACATGGAAGTTGCTGCCGTTATTATTCTACCCGCAAACATTTGCTTACATTGTTTGTGAAGAAGTGATGCGTGTAAAAGAACAGCAAAGATTACATATTTGTATAATGGTAGGCAAATTGGCAATTCAAATATTGAGCCACATATTGTTGACATACATTTGAGCATTATCGTATAAGCAAAACGATCTATATCGCCAACACTGGCATGATGAAAGCGCGTACAGATAATATTGATACGGCTTGTAAGGAGAACCGCGATATTTTATTACTTAGTTTCGGAATATCGCGTTACCAAAGGTCCCGGAGTGTGACTCCCGTTAATGCATGCTCCACCAATCACCCGTCTCTTGTTACGCGAATACAGAAGTAATCTCAAATATACTTGTGGATGACTTGGGCGTTTCATATGCCGTATCTATACGTTACAAAAGAAAAGAAGCCAGAGAAGGGAAAAGAAATAATGTTTATTACTGTGACATACCACAAAAAAAGGAAAATCGGTCAATACTTTCTACTGAAAGTAAACCCTTTATATCGCCAAAAATACCAATTGTATCGCAAGATTAATATCTAAAACGAAAAAAATGACATTATTACTTTTTCAAACAAAAGTAGACTATTCAAATGTAACTATTTCATTTGAACTTTAAAATCCACATAGCCATGACTGACAGTATTTTTTGTGAACATTAGAAAAACACGGGTACAATCAGAATAAAAAGTATGGAAAGAGTTCAAACGATTATTACCAGTGTATTAAAAGCTACAAACGAAACAAAATGAACAGACGACAAAGAGTAGTTACACGCTCCGCCGTCTGTGCGTCAATAGCAAGTGAATATTCATTGCGATGAAATATATATAAACCGCACACTCAGGTTATAGCAAATAAAATATGAGAAAAAGGACTTATGAAAACGTGAGTACAAGGTCTGAGGACCAAGGTACATAACAAGGTACCAGTATGTCGCGTTTACCAGACGCGTGAGTTAAGTGGAACGGAAGTATTGCTACTGTGACGCAGAAATAAGTATACTGTGGCGCTTCCGCAGTCACTAGCAATAGCATAGATGATTCTACCATGACCCACACCTATTACGCACCAGTATCATTCCTGGACAGCAAGAAGCACTTCCCCGAAAAGTTATTCATCTAAGTTAGATGTGGTCTCACACACCTACAGAGACGACTTTGACACAATTCGGGAAGTCAATGATTAATTGATCATTGCTGTGGTTTCGCTTTATCGCGACCTATTTGTCAGTTTTGGAAATATTATTGTATTATTTGTATACCAAAAGTTGTGGGATACTGTTCATTGATTTATGGTATGACATCTGTCACCGGTAATTTGACTTTGACATATTTTCCATTTTTGCTTTCCAGTTTCAGTAGGCTTGCCTATGTCTTTTTTACAATCATTCTTTAAAATGTAAATTTTGTTGAATCGGCCATTGCTATCATGCTATTCGATATCTAATTTATTGTATTAAATTTTTCCTGGAATCAGCAGCGAACACATACGTATCTATCTCAGACCGTATCCGTTAATGGTGTTGTGTAAAAAACAAATTGGTTGAAGAACTCGCCTACACTATACCATAATTACAAGTACCTACGTCGCTCGTTACATCTGGTGTTACGCCGGTTTGACCATGGATGCTTATTATTCACCATAGCTACTCTACTACAAAGGATTTTCCGCGTCCAAAAATGATTAATCATAAATAACCAATGCAAAAAATAAGCTACTTTGATTAAGCAGTAGATTGCTATAGTAAATTTGTACCTAAACACGTTTTTAATCTTAATGACATTATTCTCCGTAGATTGAATTCTAAACTCTATGGCAAAGATTTTTTTAATAAAGTCATTTGAGTTTTTGTTCTCACTAAGGAATTTATAAAGCCTTATGCCGATGTAAACAAATGATTCGCCCACATTTAGACAATAAATATAATTCAATATGTCATAAACATTTCCAAATAAGGAAGCGTGAATAGTTTTACGAGTACTATAACGTTTAATAACGACGATTAAATTTACATAAAACAAGCAATAATACGTATATTGATAACGAAAATATATTATGATATTAAAATTGATAACGGTGTTATATTTGAAAAATAGTTTAAATCACAACTATGGAAAGAAAACGAAGTGATAAGTCCTTATGGAAAATGTTAAGATTCGTTGAAATTGTTTTTAATACACGAATACTTGTTTTTCGTATTTTTATGTAATGGGTACCCAATCTTCAAGGATAGGTAAGTACTGAATTAAACCGGATTAAATTACATAGAGAGAAAAAACATATATGTAGGTTACATTTTAACCTCAAAAATTACGTATAAATAAATACCATGCAGGAATGCACGCGTAAAGATTAAAAAGAGACCTGGTATTAAATTATGTAACAAATATAAAATTGCCGGCATAATAGCTCGTACTGGAATGTGACCAAGAATATTAAGAGCGGCAATAAAACTATTGCCCTCATTACTTTGAACCGATCCAAGGTTCATGTAGGAACTAACATGCCTTATTTTTTGTTTTCTGTCCATGCACCCATTCGTACATTCGATGTCTGTACTAATTCAATAATTGACAACTGATTTCAATAGGATTCCTATAACATACGATAGACTTTAATCTCTAGTATATTAAACAAAAAAATAATTATGAATAATTTTAAAAATCAATCACTTTGTAATCCCCCAAAATATTAACATAATATTAAAAACGCACTAAAACAAATTATATGCAAATTAAATGATTTTCAAAGTTCACCTTTACACGCGGTCGGACACGGGGCGGAAGCATATTATAATAACGAAGGACAACTAAATATATATCATAGCGTAAAATTAATTTGTCACGACCTCTGACCCACACTGTCCTCTGTGCTTTTAATAGCTCTCACCGCGGAATGCGCTCCATCCATTATTCTACCGTACATAAATGAATATTCAATACCGCACGCTTTGTTCCTTTGAGCGTTCACTACGATATAGTTCGAGCACTTTAATTAAAACCTCTTCAAACGTCAAGTTGACGTCTCTTAGCGGTGTTGAGTGCACAAAAAGTTTATAATGCGGTGTTCGCGTGAGACTTGGCGGTGATAATCGCAAAATTTACTTTGTACGTGACTGGTGACTTTGTTCATTTAGGTCTCATCTGAATTTGCTCCGTGCGAATGGGAGCTACTAGTCTTTTAATGTCTTATTGCTGGCCATTTGACGCAACTCTTCCTATAACTAAAAGTGAAGCGTACTCTGTGACTGCTCCAATGTGTGGATTTATGGATAGGAATAAATTTTGTAACGGTCAGAAGGCCGAATCATCATATTGTTTGACGGCTTCATATATTCTCCAAAACAGTTGCACATTTAATGCCACAAACGGTCACCCATATAACTGCCGACCGTACCATGTTGCTTAATTATGTACGAATTAAAGTTAATATCTTAAGACGCATGAGTATGCAGTGGTAATGACAAAATTTACTCCCCATTCGTGAGGTTACTGAAGTCTGTATGTTTCTTCAGTTTATTAAGTCGCCAACCAGTTATTGCCCCACTACTGGGACCGGGTCTTGTCCCAGGATGAAAACATTTTAGGTCACAGTCCACAGCGCTGGCCAAGTGCGATTTGATAGACTTCTCACATCTTTGTGAACTTTTTTAACGAATTCTCAGGTGTGTAGGTTTCCTCACGATGTTTTCTTTCACCGTACAGTGATAATAAATTTCCAATGCGCACATTACTTCAGAAAAAATTGCAGTCAGCGATGCATGCCTAGGATGCTATCCTTGGACCCTCGCTTACAGGCCGAGTCCATTATTCTCTCACTGCTCTGCCAGAGTGTATTTACTCCGTGCGAATGTACAGTACATGGTTGAAGACGCGATGGTGACCGGTGACTCATCACAATAAGACGCGTTCATCGACCTGCCCCCACGGCACGGCGCCGTTATCGCTAAATTTGCACCCATCGCCTGCATTTTTTGCAAATAAGGAAGCGTATAGCTTCACGTATTATAGTTGTTTTATCTTTGTTTGTACTGCGTTGTCTTGACGAATTGCGGGTGTAGGAATAAATTAAAGTACAACTTTGGTAGATTTAAATATCTACTCATACAAGAAAACTGACAAAGCCAACAGAAAATAATCTTGAAGGATAGCAAATTCTGTTCATTTGTTTATTAATGGCACAAAGATAAATTCGATCATAGAAGATCTTAATATTCAAGAAATTTTACAATAGTCACAGACAAATAAAAGTTGTGCTTCAATGCATTAACCGTAAGCTCTTCTAAATTTTTCTTGCTTTGAGATAAAAATCAAGTGTAGGAAATTTGAAGGCACATTAATATATGTACATGCTATTCAAAATAAGTGGCCAATTAAGTAAGTAACGGCATCACTAAATAACTATTTCGAAATAGCCACAAAACTTTTGGAAGCTTTTCTAGTTTCCAACACGGCTTTGTTGGTAACAGGTGCCGTTGCTACTACAACTTACTGACGGGTACTAAATAATTATTTATTGTAGTTTCGGAATAGACACAAAGCGATTTTGGAACGAAAGCCAAATCAAACCAACCCGGCATAGAAAATCAGTGGCAAACCACGCAGTTTAAATCAACACAAACTAGTCGAATCCTTACCGAATGATTCAGCTCCATGGTTTTGCAATTGAAGTTATTTTTCATTGATTCATTCAACGTGAAGTGGGGTCGGGTTGAGTCACCGAAAGATTGCACGTGACGTCACTGATCTGCGAGCGTACTCCTGTACGAGGGATCGTATCCGAGGAAACTGCGTGTAATAATGACTCATCGTTTATAAATATGCATTTATTGGACAACAAAACCGTCATGACATAATGTGGGTTTTGAGTATGTTTATGAAATGTACCGAGGGCATACGTACATTGTTTACGTAAGTACACGATAAACGAATTTCATTACCGTCAGCAAAATTTTATCCCAACAAACATTTGAATGTCGTCTCATGCTGAATCGTAAGGCTATGTCATTTTCTGCCGTTTCGATGGTCTTCCAAAAATATTAATTTTGAAGGTAGAACTGTGGTTGACTTTGGACACACCACCCACCGCTACCCATAATTATATAAAAAACATATTATTACTTCTTTCCCTATAACATATACGTGATACTACATTTTCTTATATTTTAGATTTTTAATAAAAATCACTTCGACTTATACACAAAAGGTAATTAAAATAAATTACTACGGCATCTTCCAAAGTGTCTTTAAGAGGTTAAAACGATTTTGGAGTAATTGTCTGATGAGACGTAGTACAGCACAATTTACATAAGCAAATAAGGCAAGAAAATTCTCAAGAGCAATCCCCTCTTAAATAAAACTCGTCATGTAGGTTGATGACTTTAAATGACATAACAAATACATTAAGAAGCGCCACGTGGCACATTGGATTGTCGTAAACGGTCAGAGATTCAAGACTTTGTCAGATGAAATCAGAAATCGAAATGGTTTCTGTAGTTTGTACCCTTTTAGTGAATTCATAAGGCGTCTGCCCCTTCACGAATCCTAATTATGGAAATGTGGAAGCTGTCTGGGGTCATAATTTAGGAAATCAGGAATTTATCGAAGATAGATATTTCATGTTCTTACCATACCAATCCGCATTAGATTAGGAGCAGAGCAGAGAATTGCCTGCTGTAGTCCGGTCCCCATCAATGATGCATAAAAAAACACCCGATCGATCTTTTCTGTTCTTATTGTTCTGTAATCCTTTTCTTTCCACCATATAAGTGATTTCATATTATAAGGAATTATAACCTTAACTACTTCTACAATTAATACTTCAATTAAAATTAAGAGGCACATGTTCATTGCTCTTGTTTGTTCAATGGGTACAGTCAGTCAGCAAGTGATTAATGTAGAATTTGTAAGGGTTGTGATGCCTATAGCACTCGATAAAGTTCGACCTACTTCAATACAATGGCAATTTATTATAAGTTACGAGTACATTCAATTCGCAAGCTTATACGTGTGACTTTGATAAAATATCTCGATGAATCGTTTTACATTTTTGATTCACATGTTTCACCTTGTTTTTAATCATTATGATTCATATACATAATATGTTAATTACTCATAAATATAAATAAATGTCAATGTTAAAGTTATTTTAAAGTATATAAGTCATAATATTTCGAAGGTTAAGGAAATGAGGCAAAACATACAAGTGCTAGAATGCTGATAGAAAATTACAAAATTATATTTCCACCATGTTCAGTGGCTATTAAGTTAGTCAAAGTTAATCGAGAAAGGTGGCGGTAATTAACGTAGAGTTGGGAACTATTCGGAGCCAGCTTATGAATAGCCTCTGGGAGCCAGGCGAAAGCCATACATTTTACACCAAACTTTTGAAACTTTTCGTTTGCTAAACTGAACAGTTCGGCTAGCCTTTTTGGCTTAATAGTGTAAATGGTAAGAACATTTTAAACTTAAGCGGCAAGGATCTTTTAAAATTTAAATTTCAATAAATCTTCTATGCGAGAATGGACTTACATGAATCTTGTCTTCCCCCTATTTTCAGATTCCCTGTTTAAATATTAAGTGCATTTACGAAATTGAATACGGAATATCTCAATAAACAACCACTTTCCCGCCTTAAGAGTTTACCGTAATATTGCCTTTCACTGGATCCCTTCAATAATATTATTCTAACACAAACATACATGTCTATGCACACGTAAACAAAGTGCGTGATATATGATACCCTGGTATCCATGACATATTATGCCAACATGCACTGATAAAATCAAGTAGCATTCTTAACATTGATCTAAAGCCGCATTTCCATTTTCGTTAGTGCCCCGGGAAGCCAGCCAGCAATAAATATGTAATGTACAGACTACAGACCCTGATATCGATTACTTTACCAAGAGGGGTGTTTTTATTACTCAGCAGGTATGACATCAGAGTAAAGCTCCCGCGGTGATGTAATTTAAACTTTAAGATGGGTCAATATGTAAATTTTATGCGGTACTCTGTATTGGAAAAATCTGGCTCGAGGGACCATATTACGCTTAAGAGATCGCAGGCTGAAAGGAATTCGAATTTTAAATAAAATTTCTTTAGGCCCGCCATGAGAAGGGATAATGTACTGATGTACTGGATACTACTTTTGTAACGGAAACGGTAGCACTGGAACGTAACTTTACAATATCAATATTTAGTTATTATCGATTTATGATATATGATTACACGATATTATATGATATGTCCTATATTTGTATCGTTATAGTTTCACACGTACACTTTTTTGTTACAAGCCGTATTTTCATACATGCTCCTGTCATATACAAAAATGTGGCAATTATGTCAAGTATTACATATGAAGAGTAACGAATTAACTAATGAGCGACAGGAGGAACACTTACGCCGGGCTGCCGTCGACGCAGTTAGAGGGTACCAAGGCACTGAATAAATAAAATGCAATTAAGAGTAGGGGCGGCCACACAATCACACCCTCTCGTGACCAGACGTATTCTATAAAATAATGACGAAATCTCTCAACTGCGTAAAATAATTTAGGGGAGGCGTGATTATCAATTTAAATCTATCCTCCGCTTTTATTTAAGGACATTATTTTAAACTATTGCCGAGGCTAATTTTAATGGCTGGTATTATATTACACAAGCGATTACACTCGATAGAACACCGGTGTAATCGGCCGGCATAAAGGGTATAGTCTGGGAATCCTTACGTTGAATTTCGCTTTGCTAATTCGGAGGCGGTCTGAGCGAGAGGCGATGTGGCACGTGGCTCTTGCAGGGCGTCGCCATGGCAACCGAGGAAACTACGCCGTTTATCACCACCCGCCCTACACCCCACGAATACGCTCGCACTTATTCGCAACCAGACGTTCGCAGTAGCTAACGTAGCTAAAGAAATCTGAACTTAAACTTCTGTCTAAACCTAGACAGCAGTTTAAGTTCAGATTTATTTAATACTCTCTCATTTAGCTTTGTTTCATAAAATACGTATCAAGTTACAGTTTTGTTTGAATGTTGAAGACGAAAATATAAAATTCCATGTTTAGATTTGGAAGTAGATAAACCTGTCTGGTAATGGCGCCGTAATAGATATTGATTTGTAATCAGGGCTTCGTGCCAATAGGGATCTGAAAGCCAATCATATTTCAATAATGATAGCCTATTTTCGAAATGTAGAAAAATTTTGTACATACCTAATTTTACCACGAACGTTTTATTCACGTCCAATATATTTTTATGAAAACAAAGTAATGTAGGAGAGTAACAAAAAATTACAAAGGGTTCCTTTTCAAATCAGTGGCCCGTAATAATAACTCTATTGGACAAAGGGCTGTGAGATTTTGCCGGGCAATTTGGGATTTGAATGGAGAGGGAGGTTTATGCGACCTTATCGTGTGCCAAATGACATACGATATCTGTTGGGAGGTCCAATCTGAAATTGTTGTACCAAGTACCCATAAATATAGAGATAACAAGATTTCGGTATATTTATGACAATTTACAAATTCACCAAATATAATGGCAAATAAAGAAAGAAATAAGATTTAGTTTTGTTTTAATAAAAAAATATATTAATATTTTTCAATTATTAATCAAATGGCAATCTGAATTACCTATACCACAAACTATAATTATTTTGGATTTAGTCATCGTTACTGTCATTCTTTTTTGATATTCTTCATTTCATTTTGTTATATTTGGTGGTGCAAGATTTCGAATATAAATTATATATAGCGATGTTTTTACATCTGAATCTGCTTGTAAACTGACTCTATCAAAGAGAACTTTGACGTCATACAGACCACACAAGTTTCTGTGTTTGCAGAAAATTGTTTGCAGAAAAGTTATTTACTATCGCCGATTTGCTTACAAGTACATATATATACGTGCATGTTCATAAAGCTTTTAAACGAACTTCGAATGATTATCACATAATCTTCAAAGCCAAAACAATTTTCATTCATAATGCCTACTGGGTATTAATTGCTATTATGGAATTTCTACGCACGGTCAAATTTGTCTGTATCTATTTATACGTGTGTGTAATGCCCGGTCTAAACATTCCTTGGTTGTTTAGTCATTTGACCCCTGTCAGCGTGATGGCTATTGGATTCCCCTATGTTATTGGAAATCCCGGTTACATGTACGCTCTTGTGGTTAACTGAGCAATTTGTGTGATGTAAGGTTAACCACTATCACTTTTATCTATACTACTACTCTTTACGTAATAGCAATGCTATCTTAAAATCTTAAAACATGTACTATGCTTATTTTAATATTAAAAAATACAATGGTTTCTTCACAACCTTACGTTATACTGTTAACTCGAAACACTTAAGTTTTTACAACACAGGTAATTTCAGCTTCGAGCGAGTTGGAAAGTGGTAAAACGAGCGGGTTTAAACCAATTAAGTACTTTTGGTGTGTTGATATTATTACCTCGAAACGTATACAAAAGACGTTGATATCCAGTTTCTAAGTGTTCATTGTGAGCACGCCACAATGGGACCGTTGCCGTGGCGAAGGCCGACCCACCGCTGCATAACGACTGCATTATCGCAACTTGCAACTTGCAACGCGACGCGTTCACTTGCTAAATGTGTGACATAATCTGAGATCTTGAATGTTAATATGTATCAGAACAGCGGAATACTTTGAACGGCTACTGTCTCTAAAGTTTGCCTTTTATCAGATTCTACGCTCGTTAATCACTATACTACTTGACCAAGCTAACTAGACGAACGGAAGGAATGCGGTTTCGAAGGTACAACTCTTTAATAGTTATTATTGAGGTGATTTTTAAATTAAAAAAGCAATAAATATAATTATATGATAAAATTTAGTATCTTTTTACATTATTCATTTACATTACTTTCTACCTAATGAGGAAGTATGTTACAGGATTTCTTTAACGACATGCTATATAATTTTTACCAATAGTAAACAAAAACAATATACTAATTTCTAGACTGAAGAAGTCATTTTTAATGAAAGGTAAATTGTTTTAATTGGTAACATATTATGTTATCTATCTATACAAATTATATGCTTTGGCCTGAATGAGTGACTGATGGGTCAACATACAGCCCAAACCGCTGATTATAGAGACTTGAAACTTGGAGGGCGTATTCTTCGTATGATGTAGGTATTCCATAAGAAAGGATTTTAAAAGGAAAAATGGGAGCAAACTTTGTACAGGAAAAGTAAGTCCTTGATCCAAATTATTTCAAAATTTGCATACACATTCTTTAACAAAACCGTAAAGGAACCGTTGTGGAAATAAACACTTGTGGTAGGCTAACCTATCAATCATACGTCTAGTTCGTATTTCTTTTTTAAGATCAAGATTAATACGTCAAAAACTAATTAAAAATCCTATTATTACTATCGATTTCAACACATACAACGTCGCAGGCAAAAACTAGTATAAATTATAAATATGATATAAAATCTTTCAGCTTACCTACGATAGGGGGCCTCGTTGTGTATTCTCCAAGTATATTAAAATTCAGCTGAGACTCTATGGGTCGCGGCGATGTATACGGTCTGTTCTTTTCAGCCTTTATGACCACCATGCACGCCACTAGAACTCCTAATATTAATGCGTTTGCCTTCATTTTTCACTAAAATAAAAAAAAAAAAAAAAAACAAAATTATTAATAAAAATAAATAAATATTTATTTAAATATAATTTAAATAAAAATAATAATTTTAAAATTTCCAAATTTTT
>DWLI01000082.1:0-31489 GCA_018249915.1 Cecropterus dorantes dorantes
GTTAGTTTACTATATAAAAGACGTAAATTAAAAATATCATTTTAAGACCAGAAATACATTTTAAGCCTTATGGGTTTTTTGTATGAATATTTTTAACAACGATGCTTTTCGTTTGCTGTATAGCTCATAAATGCTGGTTTAAGTACGAGTATGTATCTTTTACATTATTATTCTTTCTGCAAACTAGTCCAGAATCACACAGAATTACACGAATTGGTCCAATAAAGCGTATCATGCCTAGGTCAGTGTTATACTTATGACGTGTAAGTGATAGTTTATTAGAATGTAATTGTTAATTACATCCAGTTTAGTTTAAAAAGACATTGATTTTTCTATATAGCAGCTGTTATGTTACTATAATTTTACTTAATGTAAGCTACAAGCATTATATGATGTGTATTATTATTAATAATGAAAAAGAATAACATTTAATTTAAATAAAAGACATTCGTTTTACTTTACTAGAAACCTTTACTCAAATTTATTTTATTTGCAACTTTTTAACCCTAGACGAAAACAAATCAATCCCTCTTTACCAATGACCCCTAAATCGCATTTCACGATAACAAGGCAGTGTCAATGGCTTTTGAAAATATAAAATAATATTTAAAGTATCTTAATAATGACTTTAAACATTTAATTAAGATATAATCTAGACTGCCTTATACTTGATATATCTTTTGTCCTCCGCGTTAATATACCTACTACTGTAACTTGATTATATTGCGGAGGTGTGAGATAAATATTTTTTGTTGGTATAAATATAATTTCGTACTGGATACATCCAACTGCATAATACGAGTACATATCGCCGACATGAATAAAAAACGTTATTGACTGGCGATAAAATAAAAACCCCGATGTGGATTACTTCCGCGGACAATGAATGTGTGTTTTGACTCTCAACGAGACTTTTTGTAAACGTTGTGTTATTACGGACATACTAGCTTTTAAAATGCCTTCACATGCTATTATTTGTATTTTTGACGCTTCCGTAGTGATTTGAATACAATAATTATTATGTTTTATTATACTTTCGATAGATGCTTCGTTAGAGGCAAATTTAGTTGAGAAACACTATACAGATCAATATATTAAATATGTTTTTGAAGTACTTTTATTATTAAGCTACTTTTCTCATAAAGCATTTTGAAATTAAACACTTGATCAAGGCCTATTATAGATTTTATTTTATTTTTCTTGAACCAGATGAATATTTTTGTCAATACAAACAATACATTTAATTTCGGGATAATTAACTACTTTTTACAAATAAAAATTACGTGCAGAATATTTTTAGCGGACACTAAAACAAAGCAATGACAAAAAGATCTGCATATCGGCATCATATTAAAATGTTTGGCTCATAAAATTCCAGTTTGTGCATCCGCTAAATAACATGAGCAATTTTAAACGTGCTAATTTGGTTTAAAAAAGGAATTAAACAATTATTCAACGGTTGCCATTCGCTATACTTGGCAACTTGCTTGACTTTTCTTGGTGATCAATAGCGAAAAGTATAACTATGCATGCGTCTATAAAATAAAGTGATTGTATATCATTAAATATTTTAAAACTATCATCTTTTAAAACAGTTTTAGTCATTTTAACAGCTTCAGCGTCGAGGCTTCATTACAATGATTATCGTAACTGAAATAAGTACCTATTAATGTTATAAGTATAAGAAAATTATAATACGTTGCGTGGCGTTTATTTGTGAACTGAAAGTTTAAGAGGATTTCAATGGCTTTACAAACAAACAACCGAAGTCACGGGTATATTGTAGTAGCATATAATATAAGCGATGATCTAAAAGACTGCGGTCGGGCCGTCGGATTCAGTGGCGTCGCTCAAGGAGGACCGGACTATTCCGGAGCCGGAACTGAGCGTGGTATCGCGCTCACATTGCCGACTGCTCTCGCAAATATATTACACATATTCACAATGCATTTGCTTGCACTACTATAAAACAGTTCGAGATTTTAAGCGCGTCTTAAATCGCCTTTACCTCATATATTAGATACTTTTTTTCTCTACATATATTTTTGGGAGTAGTTGAAACGTTCTACTTGATAGAAATTAATGACATTGACAAATCAATAAATTATCAAATTATTTTTGAACAAATACCTTAAAATGTAAGAAAAGCTAATAAATCCTTTAACAAGATCCTGTATGTCGTTCTCTGTTTAATTGATATCTTTTTCACTGGGTCTGAAATGCTGGCCTATTGTATTACATAGTGTTATGGTATTCGTTGAGATAGTATATTTAAATATTAATAGTCATTACCGTCCAGTACCTTTATCTTTTGTTCGTTTACCAGCTTAACCGCTCGGACCGTATGGGTCTATTGGTAGGCGTCGAGCGATTTTTACAAGCATCCCGTTGACCATGCCACGGCATTAGCGACGGAGACAAAGGTGGACGTATTTAAGCTATTCATTTTGTCGCTAATTTAAGTACTATTAATAAAACTTAAGTAACATTTAAAATTTAATTGTATTCGCTATTTTTTTCCATTCTAATAAAATATATGCTAGGGATATTTGAGCTCTCTCTGAACTCTATAGGCACCGTATAGGCACTATTATATTGTTCCCGATGTCGCTCCGACATTTCGATGCAATCATCAACCAATTAAATTTTAGTAATAGAAAATCTCAATTTTCTGAATAAGCGCCTAGTGGTCGAAATTCGACTTTATTATAGTCGAATTAGGCGCGCATTAAACCGAACCATACTCAGAACATTTTCTACATTACAGAGGAAAATTTAGATTTAAGTGCAGTATTTAAATAGTTGCTTCGCTGGGATTGAACCTTAAATCCTCTGCATTACATACCGGTGCCTGACCACTCCACTCCTCGAGATGTCATTATGTTTAAAACATGAAACTAATAAAATGAATTCATAAATATGTAGTTTTAAACAAGATTTTAAGCGGAAAATAACTTAGAATACATAGGCAATTACTTCATATGGGTAATACACTACTAATCTCGTAATATTACTATTTATTTATAATTAATTGCCGATGTTACTTCTCATAATCAATTATATTACGGACCTGGTGATAAAAAGAACTAGTTTTTAATCTACAAGTGGGTATGCTATTTCCTTCATTCCATCTCGCAAAAAATGGTGTCATTAATAGTAATAAGGATTATTTTGCTCCAGCATAGCATTAAACAGCGATCGGTTGCCTTGAAATATTTGGTTCGAATAACAAAATTGCAAGCTAATTTATGGAGATAGGTATAGATTGTTAGGATTCGTTTTTGTAGGTAATTTTGCAAGAAATACAAACCCGTTCAAATAATTAATGGGTACCTACTAATGAATTTACAGTACATCAGGAAAAAGTCATGATGAATTCAGTTCTAGACAATGACAGCTTGGTCGAGTATCTGCAGTGGCATAGCGTGAATTCCCGCAACATTATGTTTTTTTTTTATACTGTCTCCGAAACGAGTTAACGAAAACAGGCCTTTCCGCAACAAATCATATATTCATGAGATTTTTGCCATCCTACAAAAACTATCCGGGAGCGCAGGTTGTAATGTCGTTCAAAAATTTTCCCTTGTGAATTTTTTTTTATAGATAACAGTCTCCGGCACGCAACGCCTGTGATGCGCTGTATGTATATTTTTCCTCTATCATTACGGCGAGTATCGTTCGCTTTCACTATCGCCCATCAAGTGACGATGTGGCAGCATAATTAAGCGCGTCGAACATAATCACGCACGTAGTCGCGTGCAGTGCTGGACAAAAAGAGCGGTCATGACCCCGCCGAACTGCCGGATGTATCGAAAGTGCCCATCACCGACCGCCTGCGGCTAACTCCGTAATGCAATTTTGAATTATGTGACAGTTAATTTTTCTAATTGACGAAACATCTACATCTGCGTTACACGAGACTCGAGAGAAACGATAATCTTGCTAATGGCGACACTGTGAGCTTCAAGAAATGATTGCGTCTGTCAGCGGAAATTGTTTTCAATTTGTGCTGTGGGAGTACTAACATCGTGTGATATTCGATGTTTATTTTGTAGTACACTTTTAATTTAGAGTCTATATGTTTAAATTTGCTAGTGACCTGCATGTGTATGGGTGCAGTTTGCTTATAAAATAAATGAGAAGTGAGTCGTTAAGCAAGACGTTATGAAGAAGTGATGTTTATTTTATTGTGGTTTCTAATTATTGATGTTTTAGGCCATATCATCGATTTTCGATACGGGTTGGCCCTGAGCCTTTCATCTATACCGTCGCATTGGCGCAGCGTCGTGATATCAGCTCCAAGATTTCCTCAGTCAGGGGAAAGATCTGTGCTTAGTAGGGGGTTAGATATAAACAATTCAGAAGGCTTCTTCAGCACTGTTAGCAATTGGTAAACTTTTAAGTCAAACAGTGTGTTTAGCGTATCTTTGAGAGAATTAGGCTCGATAACGCTAGAAATAGCGGCCCGGTCTAGTGCCCGCCTCGCTGTGAGCGTTTTTTGTCAGCATAATTTTAAATCAGTGCTGTCTTCTACGCTACATATTTGAAATTAATAGTGTAAGAGTCAATTTCATTTTACATGCAATATCAAAGTAACTAATATTCATTGTGTGTGAATAAGGAATAATAATATCTAATGAATAAATTAAAGAATATAGGTTTGCAATTAATCTTAAAAAGTGGTTTTTGTTAGTGTACCTTAGGACTGACACTTTTTTGTAGAACTCTAAAAGATCTCTAAGTTTCTAGTCTTGTTCTGAAGTATCTCTTAAGGTTCGGCCAGCATTAGCTGGGTAACTGTACACAAACAGGTTTTTTGAAACAAACATCGTCACAGTTCAGTCATTTTAAACAAAATATATAAAAAATCTTTTAAGTTTATCGGTTTTTTCACTATAAATTTGTATAAAAATCCGTGACGTAGTTTAGTAGAAAAAGGCGGCTAAAAAGAGAGTAGGGAGCGACATTGTTTAATACTAAGCAAAGATAAGAAAGATAACGGTTACTTTAGAATTTCTTTGTAGTGGAACTAGTACTGTGTACAAGTATTTATTTTTAATGTGCTGTCATATACGTCGTTTTATAAGTCTCGTTTATCAGACTGTGAGAATAATGTAAAAATAAAATTTAATCCATTAAAATTAATTTAAATGTTGGCTATCTACGATCAATCAATTTGTTAAACCACGCCGTAACCGCTATAAATAAACGAATTTAACTCAAGTTATTGTGTCTAAATTTACATAATGACTAATCTTAATGCAGATAAACCACAAACGTGAACAAGTAGATGTGGATAGATTATATTTTGGCTTTGGTAAATTAAAACAACTTTCACTGAAGTGGGATCAATAACTCACAAAATTTACTGTGTATCTTCTGTCTTAGGAAATATACCAAGATATAAAATAATTTTGGCCTGTTTTTATTGTTTGATGTGTTCAAAATACTTAGCTATATGCGCTATAATAAATTTCCGTATATATTAGTATAATGTTTGTAGCATATTGATCTTAATTTTTATTCAAATTTATTAACTAAACAGCTTTATTTACGTATTTTTATCTAATAAAAAATTAGGTATAATTCAAATTAAGTGGCCCACTCAAATTAAGAATTATTACATCTTACATAATTTAGTTCAAAAAGATTGAATTAAATTTATCTCAGAATATAGAGTGTACGAAAAAGATTTCGATTGCAAACCTAACTTGCTTTCGCACTGTATCGGTGGTGCATCGAGCTGCACTGGTATGGAGGCTCAGTGGGCGAGGTTAAGCGATTGCTTAGATCCGCGTTCACCTTTCATTGTGTAACCGCGAGCAGGAGGGGCGCCGTGGGAACCGCCGAAAGCTCGCACAGCTTCCGCCGCTACGACCGAATTAACCTAACGATGCATCTCGCACCGCGACCGCGCCGCCGAACGCCCAGCGCACGCCGCGCGTCACGCTCCAGCCGTGGCCATACGGCAGGCATGAACAAAATCAATTCCGTAAACTCTAATTGGAACGTTCATTATCTGTAATCAACAGGATGAACCTATATCAAAGCGTAATACGTTCCGTCTTGTAACGATGTACAAAGTAACCTTCTGTGTCAAATTTATATTTACGAATTATCAATATTTTTTCTAATTTAGTGTTGCTAGTTACGTACTTTTTCATATGTTTGTAATCACAACCTTATCTACTTATTTTCAGTAAATAAGAAAGTTGTTTCAATGATTTCGAAGCATTAGCACCACTGTCATAAGTAAATACCAATGTCAATTAGATAAACATTATGTTTAATTCATAAAGTTAAAGATAATTATGGGGTAAGTTCGGCGAGCGGTACGAGTATTAGTTATGCAGTCGATTGGCGGAGCGAAGCACGGGTACGAGCAATGTAATGGTGAAGGCTTACAAAGGGCTCGATGAAATTTATGATATGAATTCGTATTGTTTTGTAATTGTTTCCAAACAGTGCAGAGCGGTAGAATAATTCATAAGCGCCGTTGTTCCCAGCGGCGGCGGCGTTGTTCGCGCGACGACAGCTGAATAGGGCAATGGTGGCGGGCCGTTAGCGCGGCGGGAGGGTGAGGGGCTCGGAGGCAGGGCGGGGGCCGAGGGCGGAGCACCTGAGCGCGCCCTGACCTACGACCTGCGGTGAAAGGCGCCCGCGCACGGGCACGGGCCGTGCCGACGACATAGCATCGCGCCAACCTCGCAACTGCAAAATAGCCGTATTTTGTTAACAAAACGGTATTAACTCGAGTTATATCTCCATTTAATTTTGCACAAAGATGTGATATTAAGATACAGGCCGGTGTCCTTATTCTACATATCTGTTTATAAATCGATAGTGAGATATGGCGCAAAGCAATATAGTTATGAATTTAATGATAAAGCCCTTACAACTTTAGTAATAAACTCTATGTAAGAGTTGTTACAAATTGCTACAATGTAGTGAGACAGGCTAGACAAAATGTAAATATGAAAACATGCCAGTGGACCAAACATAGACAAACAAAGCTGTTGCCGGGCCTCTTAACACGATATCGAAGTGTGAGATGGTCAGTAATGACGCAACTTTCACTTACCTACATGTAAAATAAATCGCAAGGCGCCAGTTACACGCGGAAATGAAGATTGATGACTGCCTCGAAAAAACTTTATGATATTGTGTACTAACGTATACGTGTATAATGTATAATGACTACGACAAAATATGTGAACTTACAAAACATATGTTTGGTTATTTCCATTAAGAAGCTACTTAAGCAGAAAAGGGGCATCCATTTAGTGAGGTATTTTTTTTGGCAATTTTTCAACCTTACCCTTTCCTCTTTATAAGATGGTGTGAGTTTTGTCACGCCCCCTACTTCCCTTATCTGATTTAAAATTGATTAAATTTTTGAAATTACAAACCAAGCTTAATTAAGCATTAACATATTTACCCTAATGTTAATGCTTAATTAAACTTGATTTGTTTAAAAAATATCTGTCTAATATGTTTGTTTCGAAAATAACTTAAAGTGATATTTGTCAATAACCCCTCTTCCTTACGTGAGATTAGGTGAGATTTCTCTCATTATCTCCCCCCTTAAATGGCTCATGTATTTAATGGATTCCCCAAAGTCGATGAACCCTACTTACCTTATTTAATCGAGGGCAGGTGATCGGGTAATTAATACAAACTTGTGATGATAATACTTGTTGAGTATACTCACATAGAATAATCTTGTGTAATTATTCTAGTAATTATTCTATTTACAACAACGTAATGATAAGTTAATTAATAGATTAACATCTTTAATATTCATAAAATAAATGACGTGAAACGTTGACTAAGTATATATACGTTCATAAATTTTATTAAAACCAATAAATTTTAATTATAAGTATTGTGAAAATATAGGAGACATGTACTCTATTAAATATTGATACTCTTGTCGCAAACGAGCATACAGCCCACCTGATGGTAATTGGCTACTGCCGTACGTGGACATCTGTAATCAGCTCCTTTTATTTAGAATGGGAGGGCGGGAGAAACCTTCGACCTGAAGCAGTTTACAGTTACTTTGCCTGAAGACTAATATCGCTGCCGCCGTCGCCTTATATACAAAGACGGATTAAAATGGATTGTTAAAAACTGTTTTTTAATCAAAGGACATACTATTACTTATATTTCGATATCAGAATGTCTCCAACGTATATTTAATATTTTAACGCCGGGAAACTCCGTAAGCTTTATCGATTGTAACGTTATAATGAATCTCAGATCTAACCGTAAATGGGTCTCAAAATAAATCATGCCAGTATTGGCTAGTTTTACAACAGCTGACTGAACTATTCCTTAATGTAACAGTTATGATTTTTCACGGCTGAAGGCTGCACGTTCCTCTTCAATCCCTTATCCAAAAGTCATTAGGTCCATCTGTGACTTCAAAAAGACAACCAAAGAACGAAATCTCCCCAAATGCATTATTTTTTCCTTCTTCTAGAACCTATTTTTTGCCATCGAAATCTGTGTTCGGATAGATCAAGCTGCCAAGCGAAAATCCTGGATCCGCCAATCGTTTGCAATAAATTACTTCCTTAGACCTATGCACGATTCATATTTTTATTACGGAGTCAAATAACCAATCACAACCATAGTTGTGGTACTGCATGGCCTTACTTGAATTTTTACACGTGTATGATATCGATCACGGAAACGATGCGTAAAATGTTAGATGACATCATTTTAATATGTACGTTTTAAAGAACGCATCTTTCTGTTTTGAAACCACAGTGACGGAACTTTACGTGGGATGCTGAGTACCATACAGTTATTATTAATGATTCAATTTTTTTTAAACGACTTGGATGTATATAGATATTTTAATTGACCAAAAACCGAATACGGTACCACAGAACGTAACAAAAAACAGACTCGTAACAAAAATTCATCGAAAATCAAAACTACATATATAGTTATTAGGAAATTGGCATTAAAATCCGTAATTAGTTTTACCGAATATCTTAACATACGTATTTTATGTGTATACTAATATGAGTAGTTTGTTAACTTAATTTATTGCATACTCGATACAATTGGTGAAATGTTTACAGATCCATTTAAATAAATAATAATGTTATAAAGAACTATGCAATTTTACTAATAAATCTACATAAAAACAAATATTAGATATTACTTACACGTATGGCGTAAATGTATAATTTTGACACATTTATATGCTGTACGTGTAAACATATTATTGCATGTCACGTCAGTCGAAATAAAAAAGTATAGGTTATTTTATATATAACGATGCGTTTTTATTTACAGAAATTGAACGTGGTAGAGGCGTGCCGTGATAGATAAAACTCGTAGTATTCTGTTATACAATGTGTATTGACGTATTTAGGTACATCTACCGTAACTCTACCGCGCAGACATGGGCCGTACCTGTCAAAATATTGACAATACATATAACAAATATATATTGTATAAGCAACAAGTATTATTGTTAAAAATATTAAACCAAAAACTCGACTGCTTAAAAACGATTGCCTTCAATTTTAGTTCATTATTTTTAACCATTCGATTTTTTGTTTTTAGTATAATTTATGTAATTAATTGCTATTTTTGAGCTTTCGTCAAATAACAACATAAAAATATTATAATATATATTTTAGGAATAATTTATTTACTCATTTTAATTTCGCCGTCCCTTCCCTGTTTTTCCCTATTTACAGGGGCCATTTTTTAAATTGTATAACCTATGTTCCTCTTCAAACTGAAACGATTGTAATGATATGTCCTATTCACTTATTCGTCAATTTGGGTTGTAGTGCCAAAGAAATTAAAAAAAAAAACATTACCCTCCTTCTGACGCCGTCGGATATGATAATATGAAAATATGATTTCGTCTGCACGTTCAATGTCTGTAGATGTAAATGAAGTTTAGCTCTTGCGTCACACACGAATACAAATCTCATCTCAATCGGAGCATTGATTTAGTTGAGTAACAGTCAGTCATAAAGCGATGAATCCTCAACTTTCATTAGATAACCGGTTGTGCGTGATTTGTTTCGCACTCGGCGACTTTGTAATTGTTCGGAAGTCACTCCTATCTTGAGAACGAGTTACGCAAAATAATCATTCAAATCTTTAATTGCCAATTGATGGTAAACATGTTTTAATTTTCTTGTAGAGCCATAAAGCTCAGAGTTGTGGATGTGAGATGCTGTGACCTATGAACCCGTGAAGTGGTTTTAAGGTTCCACTAAAAGGTCTAAGCCATTATAATAGCATAATTGGTACTAGGAATAATAATATGTGTGTCGAAGGCAACACCGTTTTGCGGCGATATAGGGTTAATAGCTTACAAATTGAAGCCCTTTCATATTGTTATAATCATGGACATGATGATTTATTGTAAAAACAAAACATTCATACAACCCTAAAAAATAATACATTTCTGAGTGTTCGTTAAGAGTTGGTAGAACAATTAATTGAACTGTTTTTAATATAGTAGCAGACATAGTACGTGGAACGAATCCCAGATAAGCTTAAAATCTTATTTGATGTTAGTCTTAGCTGCGTCGCTACCTCTGAAGACGAAGTTACAATGTCTCGGATAGGTTAGTCGCCCTTACTGCTGTATAAATTTAAAAATACGTGTGGCGGTATTGTCTCTACCATCAAAACACAAAAGATTCTAATAACTTTATAGCTATCTTGACTGAAGGTAAAATTACTACTAAGCTTTGGTTTGATATCTTTTATCCCGTAGACTATATGAATCTTACTTAAGTTTTAAGGTTCTATTGTAGAGTCATTTACTTTGCTCTACCGCAACCTTTAAACTGAAGACTTTTGTCAGTAGACATGGCAGCTGGTAGTTCAACCGTTTACTGTTTTTTTATAACCTTTTAAAAATATTTACACAGTTGGTGATATGATTCGTAAAATAATAATGATATTTATTACACGGGCCGGTCAAGGACAGGTCCTAAAATTAATTGTTCCGGTGACCTGGGTCAAGGAACCTTCCATTATACCAATTATGTGAACTTTTCTCTTAACAAGGGTGTAATTTTACATACATTAACGGTTGAAATAAATATGCGACAATAAAAATTCAATTTGACGACGCTTTTGTACCTACTTGGTCGATTTTATTATTGTGCTACTTTGTGGTCGGTGTAATAACTATAAAATGATATTATTTAGTATCTCTTAAATGTTATTGTTATCGCACCAGTGCCAATAAATAGCCTCCCCCTGTTTTATATATGGTGAATATTTTAACAATTCCCGAATCACTATATTTTAATAGATGCGAGACCAGGTGTGAATTATTATACTTGTTACTTAACTCATTTTGCTAATTTTCTATTTTTTTTATTTTTATTTGGCTTTACTTGTTTTATGTTTATGTATTTAATGTAAGTCAAATAAAAGGAAATAAAATAGATACAAATAAAAAAATAGAGCGCTGCTACATAAACTGACATCGTTTTAAAGATTTTTCAGTTGCGTCATTTCCTCATAATGTTTTCTTTCATTGTTTAAATCATTAATTTAAACAATGGAAACCTCTGTCAGGCACCTCTACTACTATTCTACTAATAAGGGAAGATGTGGTCGGGGTATTCAGTTTTCTCCTTAGCCGAATACATGCTACTGCTATTAAAATAAAAAATCAATCACACAGAAGCAGAACAACGTTTGCTGAATCACCAGCAGTGCTCACACCAGCTTTTCAGGTTCAGGTTTTTACATGTATATATATTATAACACATATTTTATGTCAAGGAAGCACACTGCTTTTGTTCAATTTCAGCACAGAAACACTTGCCACAGTTTTCAGTCAAATGAACCATAAAGGCTATTAACCCTATTCTACTGATCATAATGTGAATAACTTCTATTACAAATATACGTTGTGTTAAAAAAAACATGCAATAAACATTTATGTTGTGCAAAGTTAGAAAGAAAAACATTAAGCTCTCTGGCTTCACAGCGAAATAAAATGCGAAACGGCTTAATGTATCATGAAATTGAAATTAAGATAGACGCCTTATTACAAAGTCTTAAAGAATCATTACGCACAAGCTTTGCTTGTAACGCGAAGTGATTTTCTATTGTTATTTTTACGAGTGATGGGCCACGCGAGCCGCGGGCGGTTCCCAGCCGAAATCCACACCTCGTCCGCTCACTGAGACCTGACGCTTCAAATTAACTGTGTGTCTACTAATTTTCACGGCAATACGTACATACACTTTCGGATTAAGTAAGCTCTTCGGATGCAATGCAAATTGTATATTTAGCTGCGTTTTTAGGAAGATTGTTATTATCTAAGAATTATGTAACCTTGCATGTTGTAAGTACAATAATGTTCATAAAAATGAAAGTCATAATTAGTTTCTTGTAATTTCTATTTGCAATAACACAATCCCTAATCATTAACTACTTCACTTAACACATTTATTTTATGCTCTTTAGTTTTTATTGTCCCTTTGAACTTTATACTTTCGCTTGTTAATATTATTCATCGTTCAATTAGGTTGATCCTTTATTAGTTTATAAATATATATTATAATATTAATTTATTAAATACTATGTAACTAGTCCGTTCTCTACTGAATTTCTTATTAAAATTTAACGCGTCATAAATTATCTAAATCCTATTAGATACATCCGGAGCTGGCTAACCGAATCGAATTCTGACAATTCAATGTCACGCGAATACAATCGATGTACCTACGATGAACGGCCCACACTAAGCAAATAGAATTACCCCAGCGCGCTTCCGGTTGAAAAAAATAAATTAGACATACTTACATACGTTGTAGCGGAAATTCTTCAGACGTCAGTTAAACAACGCTAACCACAAACTCTTATTGTTCAGCGCATTGATTGCATAACGTCATAATTTCCTCTTTGTGAGAACTTCAACGAGTCATCGTGTTTAGAGAGCTTAGTGGTATTCTGATTGGATTTAAATAACGACCGTTTCAACTTTTGCTAAAGTGAAGAATAATAATCAATTCGTTCTTTATTTGAATGAAAGTGCCAAAATTTTATGTGACTATAACATAAATAACGAATATACAGTTCTCATATTCAGTTCTGTTGTTGTGTGATTGTAAATTTAAATAGAGAATCGAATAACTAATTATAACGAGAATTCATTAAATTTGATATCATTCGTGAGAACCAATATATATTTTACGAGTATTTTGGTTTGTTTGAAAAATATCTACCTTAAATAAAGCTTTGTTAAGAGTTGACTCATATTTATAGGACGATAAATAGAACAAGAACAGCTCTAGCATAGCCGCGATTTCAGATTGTACCAATAAGGAAGAAAGAGAGAGTTTTCTTAACGTTAATATAAATGGGCAATAATTATGAACCGCTAGAGAGGAAGGCCGTTCGGCCGGTCACGCGCGCATCCACCGGTCTCTTTCTTAGAACTCTATGGCTAGCCTGAATAACGATCGAATTCGTGAACTTTTCTGTACTTTTCGAGCAAAACAATTTAAGTATTGAGTATCATCGAATATCTCGGTACAAATATTTGTTTACTTCTCTTTAAAACAACATTAAACCGTAATTTGCAACCGATAAATTCGTTACATAAAAAGATTTTCAGATAAAACTTTTATTGCTTTATACAGTTTTAAATATCGTAAAGGTCAGAGTTCGTATTGAATTTCAGCTCGTCTGATTATTTTATGGTGCTGTCTACACAGAATATGTAAGTTTCGCGACGAAGTTTATGAACGAAAGTCGTTCATGCTCGCCCTATAGAGATCAACTTCATCCCATTGTTCATTCATTTATGTCCTTAGGTTATGTTCCCCGTAATTGGTTCTAGAGCGTTTGCTCAACATATTGACCAACGAAATTGAGCCGTATTTTTTATTATACGAGATTTTCATTTAACCTTGAGAGACAAGATTCGACAGAAGCTAATTACAATAAATTAATATTAGTGATATAAAATAGGCTAGTTGTAAAATATTGATGTATAGATTATGAATTGTGATCCGTCATTAACATATTTAATTTAGAACCATGTATATTAAAACTTCTGAAAATGTGATTTTAAGTCAAGAATAATTAAAATAAAATTATCGTATGTAGATACATATGTAAAACGAAGCTAATATTATTATAATATGTCGTTTGTATGCAGAAAAGTGATACACATTTTGTAACATTTAAACACTTGGAATTAATGACTGTAAGTCGGCGTTTTTTGGATATAATAAAGGTAAAGCTAGTCATTTCCGCAATATTTGAAAACTACAACGAATATGGGAATGATGATTTACGATGAT
Source organism: Cecropterus dorantes dorantes (assembly GCA_018249915.1). Taxonomy (NCBI): domain Eukaryota; kingdom Metazoa; phylum Arthropoda; class Insecta; order Lepidoptera; family Hesperiidae; genus Cecropterus; species Cecropterus dorantes. Next base: position 14,322 of record DWLI01000082.1, read on the forward strand.
AATGATAATTATTTACTATCTACATCTTTCTAAAGAATTTGACAAATTCATCGGGAACTTAATAAAGTTCCTGACAAATCATGCATGCAAATGAATATTTTTTTAAATCGTAACAATGTTCTTCTGACTATTAATTTTTTGTTTAATTGTAATTATTTGTAGACTTTAGTATTGAACTTTTCACAACTAAAAATAACTTATCTTGAATTCTGAAAAAAAAAACATTTTTTTATTTTTAGATTTGAAAAGTCTTTATTTTAATGTAGAATTACAATTAAGAAGAACCTTATTTAATTGTAAAAATCATTATTCATTTGCTTGAATTTGTTTCTACTTCCGAGTGCCCAAAATATCAGCGGAAAATGATAGTAAGAATGCTATTGGGAGCTAATAATCGCAAATACAGATATGAAATGAGAAGAACTGTTTACGGAATTATGATATTCAAGAGAACATCATATGTACATGGAAATGCAAACGAATGCTAATGCAAAACTAACCGATTATTATTCGAGTATTATTTTTGTAACAATACAGATTAAACAACACTTCGCGGTGATATGATGCTTATTTACATATGAGACGACCAACTTAGTCCTTAGGAGGGGCAACGAATATTTGTGTGTGATTGACTTCAACTAGAACTTCATATAGAAATGTGGAGTTATTTACAAATAACCGTTTGCAGCGGTGACCTTAGGTGGATTGAATATCTTTTGCAATTTGTAGAACCTCTGGGAATAAGGTTTACACCTTAGCTCTTTAGAAATTTGATCAAAGAGGCCGCGTATAGTAGAAATGCTTATGTAACTTTGAATCGATATACGACTATTATACGATTTAAACATAAACAAAAGTGAGTTCCAGAAAAATTGTAATAATCATAAGTTAACAGCACTTAAAGCCCAATAAATACAGTTTGCAAGTATATTCCCACAGTTTCTTAATTAACATTTCCAAGAGAAAAATAAATACTTATCCTCATAATTAAGACTAAAACTGTGAACCAGGTCTCTAGGCGGTTCCTTCGCTGCAGTAGTGTCTCATAATTTCCAGGAAATAATCTTATTATGCGACGCCTTAAACCGTCTTAAAAGCAAAAGCCTCGCATTTTAAAATTGTGATGCAATTATTTTAAACGCTGACATTGAAAAAGACAACTTAAAATAATCCGAGAATACCAAGTGCCCTTCACTTTGTTGTTGCGCTGATGCATTGTGATGGCCAAAGTATTTAGACCGTATGAATTTAAGTTGGCTACTTAAATCCACTTTAATACGATATCTAAGTGTAATTCGGATAAAATTTCACGCAGCGATGTGTCCAACGTGATCCTTTTTGAAATGGTTTAAAAATAAATACCGATAGCGATGTTTATAATCACCTATGCTTATCGGAATCTCGCGACATTATAATTAAAGTAGCACCTGATGACCTGCCAAGTCCGTATTTAAAGGATGAATAGTATTTCAGGCACCTCCGTATCGTTACGATCTCTTTTGTAAGGTGTTACGAGCTTAAACAGCGAGGCAAACATTTATAAAATGAGCTGCCTATATCTTGTTTAATATTTATTCCGTTCTTCAACGAATATTTCATTATGTACATAGTACATTCAACGTGAAACTGCGTAATGAGTCTATATTTAATTAAATAAATGGATAAAACAAGAACTGCAATTGTACTTATAAATATTTATCATATTGTTTACGATACATACTTAATTGTTCCAAACGAGGTAGAGAACACATAATATTTATGGTAAATAAGAAACTATTTATAATAAACCTACATTTTCTGACAAGTGGCGTGACTAAAATTTAATCTTTTTGATAAATAATGTTATAATCATATAAACAAATTGCATAGCGTCGATAACGTGCACATTGATATTATGGTAAAATAATTATTGTTTACCATTGCCAGGGACCTTCAGCTAATAAAACTTATTTTTGCCAGAGGTGTAAGCAGTATTCTGTGATATTAAATCCATTACCATCATTAGAATACTTTGTTGCCACGCTTACATTGCGAATGAGCCCGAAGAACATACATAGGTCACTTTATAGGAAGACTTCGCTGTTAATTTCCTGGACTAATCCTATAACCCTCTTGCTTAACCCTTATCTATACCCCAGCAGCTACAGAGTAATGATATTAGAGCCCCATTCTGATATTTCTTCTAAATCAATTCTACCTTGTAAAGAGTACAAGCCTGTCAAAATATTTCGAGATGATTTAACAAGCTATTACATTTTATTCTAAGAGGAGAGTGGGCATGTCAGATGGTTGTAAACACCGCTGAAGGATCGATATGAGACGGTTTCTCGCTTACTGCTTCTCACAGATTATAATAGAAGTTTTGTTTCTGAAATGAATTTGTACTTGTTAAACAATAAATCAATATGACAAACTAGAGCAGGTATCAATAATAATCGATGAATATTGACGTATTCTGTTCATGCACTCAGAGAATGGAGATAAGATATAATTACTCATGTTAAAACATATTCGTATTTATAAGAAGATTTAAAATGTTTGTCTCATGAATCTTAAATGTGAGATAATCAACAGGACATGACAGCTAAATGGAGTCACACTACACTTACTCGTGCAATACGATAAAAGCATAGCTGAATATGTAAATGTATATCTTGAACGAAATGTGGGCAGACACGTTGACATTATGCTATCGAACTAAATAACGTTACCATTATAAACAATTAGTCGGTGAAAGTATTATGTCTGTGCATTTTTAGCTAGTCAAACGGGAGGCGACTCTACCACTAGACGCATAAAAACTGAATTAGGATTAGACCAATAAAACGGCTTAGCAATCTAGATGTTAGTGCTTGACTGATCAGACTAGATATTGCTGCAAATTAAATGCCAGATTCCCAGTGACTAAGTTCAGCAAAATAGGTACTAGGTATACAGTTTGAATTTGTTAACTCCTTATTAAAGTTTAATCCCATTAGTTCATTGGCTCTGAAATAATCTGGAGGTTTTTGTTAATATGTTTTGATGCACTTTTGTAACCATTAAACGTAATTGTGTAATCGGTATTTTTAACATATTTAAACGACAAAAAACATACAAATTAGGAATTCAATTAATACCTGAATGACATTTTGAGGCAATAAACAATGAATAATTAGTCAAATTTACTACGCTATTTAGATAAAACCTAGGTTTTAATTGCAGTCTATATGCATTTTTGGCGACCATGAATTATACATTAATGAAAATGGAGGAAGTAATCTGTCAAATATACTTTATTGGGAGTATCTGATTTCCAAGGATTTACGTTTAAAACGTAGTTGTTTTATAGTGGTCCCCAGGTTTTGATAAGATGTTTATAATCACATTTAAAGTTTCTTTTAATGTTTATCGAACTTTATAGTGGTTCGTCCTAAGAGGCATTACCACAACACTTAAAAGAGCCTTATCACAGCTTGGTTATGCTGCTGTGTTTTACTTCGAAGATAGTAAGGGTACTGTACCCTTTAACTCTTTTCTCAATACACACGAGGCGTTTTAACTTGGCGGGGGAGATAAGGTATCTGTGGCACAGCTCAAGCAGGACACTAAGAATTGTAATTGATTACAAATGTACTAACATCAGACGAATTACGTACTCGTTTTCTATCATTAGTATAAAAATGATAAACACTTAACGGTATCTTCAAACGTATGCAAAAACCGTTGATTTATCTTGTTTGATACATATATATTGCTACTTAAGATAAGTAGTGCATGAATTGAGTTATAAACTAGTAGTCCACGCACAAAATAATCGCTATTGCATGATATTATTAAGTAGATGCTGAGGAATAATTTATTATAAGTGTACTTACTTATGTAACTATATTGTAGAGTTTTCTAAGAATATTTATAATTGATAAAAAACACTCTTTCTATCTACCTGAACTAACACATCGAAAATAATTTTCTATAAGTTAAAAAATTGAGTCATAAGAAAGAAAACTTTTTATCCTAAAATGCGTAGGTGCTACTAGCACCTAAGTTTTAGGATTTAATTATTTATCATTGTTATTTATCTTTAGTTATTGTATCAATACAAAATCATCATATGTATCAATTCAATAAAAGAGTAAGTAAAGGAAAAAGTCATTTTTTATAAAATATCTCAAAAACACCCCACGTTTTTTGCGATAAAAATATTTCTTTCTTATTGCTCTAAGCTTTTTCAACTTCAACAAAATAATTTTAGTGCGACGTAGTTCTTTATATCACCATATAAATTGGTAACTAATGTGTTATATAAGATAGTGATTGCGAACGATAAAGAATCTCGCGGTGCGGAGGTGGCGCATGGCGTCTGGAGGTGAGGAACGTGGCACCGGGGCGTGAGATAGTTCAGCCGATATGTTAAACGCCTCGATTGCGTCCTGCGTTTGTTCGCTTTACTAATTCAATTATTCTTTTATACATATGTCTTTGCATATGACCTGTTGATGTTTAGAAAAATGTTATTACACTTATGACGAATTCTTAAAGGATGATTTGAAAATATAAACCTATAAAATATACAAATAAATATACCAATATGCTAAAATGATCTACTTAGTAATGTAATATAGCTTTTAAGAAAATTTATTTTTAACAAAAAATATCACCGACTTCCATGCCACAGAAAAAAAAATAATTCAAATATATGACGGTTTAGTACAAAGACAGTACATAGTACATAGTTCCAAAGTCGGAGCTCAACATAGTTTGCTAGATCACGACGACGAAACTACGTTCAACGAGTATATGAGCGCCGACTTCAAAACTCTTCCGTAGGAAGTCGGTTAATAATAATAATAATCTTTATTTAGTCAATATTAATTATATAATAGTAATTTATTTAGTCAAATATTTAGTTAATTAATAAAATCGATTAATTACGAATATGTGATTGCCATACTTTTGGAAGCTCTAATCCGCATATTCAATTTTTGGTGCCCTGTTAATCTTATGTAATCTAAACTATTGTAGCCCAAAAAATAACTACAAAAAGATTATTATTATTATTATATAAAATATAATAAAACTAAGTTTGTCTGTTTTGTCCAACGCGCTAATCTCAAGAACTACTGGTTCGAATTGAAAAATATTATTGTGTTGAATAGTCCATTTTATAGGGAGGGTATATGCTATATAATATCACGCTACGTTTGCTTTTTTCTTAGGCAGTAGCGGTTGAAATCGAGGGATACAGCTAGTGTACAATAAAGCAGATTTATTTACAGTATGAAAGTAGCAAACGCGCATGCAGCTCAACTGATGGTAAGTGAGTACTGCCGCCCAAGGACATCTGTAATCAAGCTAAGGTAAGATCAAAGTCTCACCCAAGGTTAGCCATAGATGCGTTGCTACCTCTGATGACTAAGATGGAATGCTTCGTAAAAGTATGTCTCCCTTACCAAACTCTTCAGATCAGAACACAACAGCGCATAACACTGCTGTTATTAGGCAGAAATAGATGTGGCGGTGGTGCTTCCGGAGTCGAACCACAATGAATTCTATCACCAATCTGGCATTTACTATTTTCGGCCTCCTCACTATTTTCATATCATCTTACAAATTGTTAGAATTAATTATTAGTTTAATGTAGCAAACGAGAGAATGTATAATAAAAAAATCCACCTGGTGGTTAATTGTTACTGCCGCCTATGGACATCTGAAGGCAACTTTCTATAGAACAGGGATTCTATATGAAGTCGATCACAGATGCGTTGCTACTCCCGAGGGCTGATATGTTCATATGAAAGTGAGCTCACTTGTTACATAATTGTATTGCCATCCGAAGTTGTTGTCTATATTAATTTTAATTCAAATTTACGAGTTTAAAAAACGGGTCGTTTTAATCGTTATAGAGCAGACATTACTTAATTAAAACTGTAATTTGATTAACAGCAATCTATAGGCATCAGCGAACCAGATAATATGATCAACGGATTAGTTCAAGTGTCATATCATAAAAATATTAATTCCATATAGAATTCTTATCCGTTCCTAACATGTGTATGAATAATTTATTAAACAAGAAATTAACCGGCCCGTTAATTTATTTCAGAATTAATATTAAACTTTACATTGTAACAGCCTACGAATTGACTTTAGTTATCAACCCGCGTTACGAATGATAGTAATCTTAATGAAATAGTACAGAACATTCACTCGGTGAAAAACATAAGTAGGAGTCCGTACCCCCTACTTAGCAAATTGCCGTAATCAGTATGATTTGTAAAAATGTTAAGTGGTTCTGTACACCGATTTTCGAATCGACACCTTCTGGTAATTAAAGTTCGTCACGCGAACGTGAGAACAGAAAATAAAGCTTAATCGATTTGCAATACAGGTTTGCATAACGAACTGAGCTGTCATTTCTCCTCGCCCTCAGATACTGTGAAATAATTATTCAGAATTTACGGTTAATACATTGTATGTTCAAGTAACACTCGTAGATTAAGGCACTTTTGAGCATCGTTGTCCCGTCCGTTTTGTTCCTTCGTGCACATAGCGGGTTGAATCCAACCATTTTGTATGCATTTAAACTTCTGTTTACTTCTTTGGCTTGCCCTCAACGACTCAGAATCAACCTCGGCGTTGACGGCGCATTCCGGTCGAGCTGTTCCCTCGTCGGTATTTTTATCACATTACACTCGGGTTTATCGTATCTGTGCCTCAATTTTTCGGCGACGTGGAATAATTGCTGACGGCAACTCGAAACTGTTCACGCGGCAAGGCTGCGATGACAGCTGCACGCTGCCTATCTGATATTTCAGAACGAGGATATGCGAAATCTTAAAATTATTTCGTAAACGAATCAAATTTAGCACATTTGGCAGAAGAAAATTCGTCCACAAATGTTTATTATGAAAATATTCCTACTTCGTTTGAGGCACAAATTTCGATAAATCACATTAATGTATTAAACAAATAGAAAGGAAGAGGGAAAACTTATGCGTTTATTAGACTCATTAAATGTAGAGGCAAAGATCATCACAGAAACGCTAAGTCAGTCGGGAGCTTTCTCTGATAAGTGGGTGAGTAACGTCGACAACGCATAATGAGCCTGCTCCCAGTTAATTGGGGTTGCAAAGTCAAATGACAATAACTTGGCGGAAAACTAGATATGCCTTAAATAGGCAGATATTTTACATCACAAACTCTATTTAACTGACTTGTCTCACTGAGTACGGAGTAACGGTCTGCGAGAAATATTTTGCCGCTAAGAAAAATATATGATTTATTTTTCTATATGAAGTACCATACGAGCATCGTCCACCTTATGTTAAGTTTGTCCAACTGCTGCCTATAACCATCAAAATTTTGCCAGAAGTTGGCTACAAATGTGAGGACTAAGTTTGAATGCCTCGGGTAAGTCCAGAAAACAGCAGCGCTTAACACTGTTGTTGTTAGGTACAATAGTTGTTGCGGTGGTGCCTTCGGAGTTTAGCCATAAAAGGTTCTACCACCTTTGGGTACTCAATTTATGAAATATTAGGTGAATATAATGTTATAAAAATGTATACTCTGTTTATTAAGAGGCTCCCGTTCCATTGCTGAAAATAATTTTCATGGTTCTTTTAATTTAATTGTGTTGTTATTTTTATCGACTTCTATCTTGCGGTGAAACAAATACTTAATACTCCGAGAGTACGGCAACCATTCAGTTGCGAATACAATGAGCAATTCAATCTGGATTTGTTCTTTATATTTGTAACTTTAATATTGTAAGTGTGAATTAAATATTGAATATCATAATCAAACCAAGTTATTTTGAACCAGTGTTTTATTACTTACATAAAAAATAGAACCAAAAAGAAAATTATAGACTTTTCTCACTATAAAATATACAGTTATCAATATGAGGACACAATTTGGCTCCCATTATGAGTTTTACTTGTGAACTTTTTATTTAAATTTACTGCTTCAATGCAACCTATAATTATGGGTTTCAATCCGAGTAATAATACGCTTAGTTGGTATACGGAACGTGTGACGACTTTGATAGCGGGTTGAAAAAAAGGAAATTCGCAAAATGATTCCGAGGTGTGATGTGGAGTAAAATCGCGGCTGATTACGGGGCGGGGCTCTGTCATTACGTTGTCGGTGCCCGGTGGTCGGTAACGAGCTTTACCCGCTTGATCCAATTCAAAGCCTCTACAGGTACAGGTACTTTATATATATCTTATCTTACTAATATTATAAAAGCGAAAGTTTATGAGCATGTGTGTTTGTTACTCATTCACGCAAAAAGTACTGGGCGGATTTCACTAAAATTTAGCACGCGCATAGATAACTGCCTAGATTAACATATAGGACGTTACCGTGGTAGACGTGACCGAAGCGTACGGAGCGGCGAGAATAACCTAGTGTATATTTTTATAAATATATGTACCATGTATGTTAGTACATAAGAGAAATAGAAACACACAGATTAAAAAGTTTGGTGTAGCCGTCTATATAAAAATTATAAAACATAATACGTCCGATTATTTTTGAATTCGTTGTATAAATTATAAATATTTAAAGTTTTGGTAAAAACTAGATTCATTAAAATATCGGTATTGATATCGATATCAAAATGTTATAATGATTATACTGATTTATTTCAGAAACTAAGGTAAAAACAATTAATAATTATTTTTTGTGTTCAGATCCGTTTCCTTTATTAGCTAAATGCATAATATGTACTGTATGTAGTCCAATTTTATAAAGCAGTTTAATTAGCATTTCGTGCATTCCGTACTTGAAACGAAATTAATTTTTAGTATCCTTAAGGTACCATGATTTTTAATTTACATGTATTTATGTCATGTTAATTAAAAAACAAGATTCCAATTACCAACAGAATCACATCATATAAAATAAAAATACAATTTTACATGCATTTGTACGGATTGTTAACCATCGATTCGTATAAAGTTTACGAATCACGTCAAGTATTTAAAGCAACTCCATATTCACTATAAATATATACCTATAGCATCTGTGTAAATGTCAATTTAAGTTATTTGCGCAAAATTACATGTCATGTGCGTTTCATGTAATTACGGACAACACCTTGGAGCAAGAGGTCAAAAAGAAATTCACTTAAAACTGTAACACGCCCTTCGCGAGAGTTGAGCCGCCGCAAATTTATAAAGTCGGGTCATTTTCGAAAACCAGTGTCCGAAAGTGAAACTACCCGCGCATTTATTACCAAGTAAAATATGTAGATTGCCGGCGAGATAATAATGATATGTGCTCGTGGTAATGAAATTTCCCGCCGTCAAACGGTGCCAAAGTAATTTGCGTTGCTTGTCTCTGGCAACGAGTGCCCCAAGGGCCGCTTTCGAGGTTGCGCAAGGCGTTAATGAGACTCGTGTCAACTTTTTATCGGGAGTAAGGCACGGCCATAGGGTGGCCGCTGACGGCGGGGCGCGGACACGCTTATCTATCGGTAGAGCAGATGCGCTTTTGAAGATAACATCAACGAATACCCTTTAAAAATAAACTGTGCTACTGTATTCTTTGACAGGTACATGAGTGCTAAATTTAATAAATTAAGCACCACCAAACACCAATTGTTCTTTTAAAAAGCGTTATATAAATCCATAGTTATAGTTACGGTATACTATTATATTATTATGTACTCATTTAGATACTTTTTAAACTCTAAATCAGATTTCATAACTATATGTTTAATAAGGTGTACTAATACTGTGTTTTGTATGTGAAAAAAGTTACACAAGAACGGACAAACGATTTCGAGGAACTTTTTGGTTCACCGCGCTATTGTGCAATAAATTACTCAGCATATCAGAGACTTACTTCACTTAAGCTCCAACGATCGACGAATAAATTTGACTTCAGATATAAAGTTCTCGACTTTTAATAAACCAAACCTAGAGTTACCTATCTGTGAATATTAGGTTAATATTAATGATTCATCGAAGTTATAATTTTTATAATAAGAGTATTTGATGTTGTTCATGGTCTTTAATATAGTGTTTACGTTGCTGTAATTTTAATTATGTTTGTTCGTACAAATATAGAGATTCTGCCTTCAATAAGTGACTCGAACGGCTCAATTGCAATGGTTCGAGTAATTAATGAAATTGGTTCAGCTTTCATGGACGCTAAATTATTGTTAAGGGCCATAGCATTACAATTTCACGGAAGAGTCTCTCGGCCACCCTGCGCGCTCCACGCAGGCGATCCGCTCATATTTGTTAAATCAACGGAACCCTGTAATTTTGATCGATATCTTTATTGACGGCTCAAATTTATTGATCATTTCTTTGCAAACGTACGGTCCCAGGGCATACAATATGGTGACCGTAAGCTGTCGCAAGCTGCCGAGCGAGGCCTTTTGCGTGCTGTGATTATTGCTATTGGTTTCGTTTTTCAATAGCCCCTTATATCTGATTGACCTACTTCACTTTGAAGAAATTGAATATCTTACGATACTTGCGATAAAAAATTGTGACCGAGTGCTCATTTAAATGTAATTACGAACGCCATTGTTATTCAATTTATTACATTGTAAATGAGTCGTTATCTATGCAAGCTAAACCAGGAAATTACTGAATCTGAAGAAACAAGTATTTTTTGTTGGTAAAATAATTACATTGGGTGTATAGATGACAGTTTTATTTGAGGTACCTAAAAGACAAAAAACGTGCTGCGTAGAACTACCAATCACAACCGCACCCACTGCGGTAACGACCTCTAACACTTACTAGCATACCTGTTGGTAAAACAGAAGTAATATTACATTTACATATGTATATCGTCGGGGATAGTGCAAATGCGCGTAACTAGCATTGGATAATTCCGCGTATCTGACAAATGTAGCCTTTTTCAAATTTCGGGGCCAATACACGCAAGGTCTTGATTGGCAGACCCCTCTTTCACATGATTTTCGTCCGATCTATAGAATGCAAGAAATCGCTCAAAAACAATACCGCTTACCTAATGACGGCATAAATCAGAACCGCGTATGTGATCAGTTGATAGTGTATGCTCTATGTTTATTTGAAAATTATCAGGACAGTTTCTACTAAGTGCTAATACAAACGTTAATTAAATTTAATTAGTATTTTCTCTATTGCATTTTGTTAATCAGCCCTATTTTAAATGATTTTCAGTCAATTTTATCATCTTAATATCACTAATGATTAAATCTTTTACGAATATAATTAAATTTTCAATTTGACTGTGTGTAATTTATGTGATTAATAAAATTAATGTTATTATTTTTAATTTGAAAAAAAAAAAACACCGAAAATAGGTTTAATATAAATGATTATTTTGTCTATTTTCTCGGTCTCTTTAGTAGGTCATAAGTAATCTAATATTAGTATTAGTGTATACTAATATTAGATTGCCAGGTCACACACAAATCGCGCATACGCATTATGTGATGATGAACATCTGACACAGGAATTGAAACACATAAGTGAATTCCTGCGCCGCAATGGCCACACACCAAGGTCCAGAAAAAAAGGAAAGTTGTCATATCACTACCAGTACAGTTGAACGACATTGCACATATTTTCCAAGGTGTAACAGATAAGATAGGAAGAATCTTGAATAGGAGGTACAATATAAAATTTATATTTACGCCTTTCAAGAAACTCACGGCCTATTTTCGTACACCATAAGACACCATACCTTACCAATGTCCCGGGGTTTATAAAGTTGACTGTAGCTGTGGTAGCTGTTACATAGGACAGACAAAACGAGCACAATATCACAACGTATTAAGGAACATACCAGCGCAGTCAAAACGAATGACCCGAAGAAATCTGCAGTAGCTGAACACATCCTTAATTCCGGTTCTAACCACTGATTGAATTGCATAAACCTCAGGTGATCTCCGCTGAGCGGCATTACTTTCCACGTTTAGTAAGAGAAACAATTGAGATCAAAAAACATCCTAAGAACTTTAACAGAGAACAAGGTTTTAAATTAGCGCAAAAGTGGAATTTAGTGGTTAGTTTATGTAAATCACAAATAATGCAAAGTTCGGTGCGTAAGAATACAGTTAGTGTCGTGTGTCGTGATATGAACCTAAAAAGAAAAGAGAACTAGACGTAGGGTAGATAGGTTAATCCACCACTAGTGCTTGTCAACGGTTTCTCCCCGCCACCGCAGTTTCGCCGTGAAAACGGTCCATGTAACTGGGTCGAAATATCGGCAAAACGAAATTCAAAATCCGCATATCGCAAGTACCCGTAACATATTAAAATGTATCAATTTCGCAATAATATTAGCTTAAAATCATACATTTACTTAGTCGGCTGTAAGATTTATTTTGTTATTGTTTATAAAGAAGCAGCTTACAATGTATAAATACGAGTATATAAAATATGCTTATTAATCCTTTGATAATTAATCGTCATAGCAACCTTAAGGAAGTTTTTTTTTTTTTTTGTAATATTTCTTAACTTTATGTCCTTTACAGGGTGTTTTATTCATTTAATGTGACGTCACATAACCTAAAACTAACGGATGCTGAAGACGCTTCCAAGAATACCTCATTTGTGATAAACATATACGACTGTAGATATAGGCTAAGACATAACCCTCCTTTGTGCTTTGCCGTGGTCGAGTAAAAATGAAACGAAACTACGAAGGATGATTATAGCAAAGTGTGTCAAGGTACCATAGCCAAATTTTAATGAAGTAGGGTTGGTGGGCCTCCAAACATCAAAGTCAAGAGGCAAATAATTAAAAAGTGAAAATTGGACACGACTATTATTTCACTCCATAGTTGAATGATAACATATTTTGGCTAACCGCCAACCACCCATATCTGGGTCATTCGATAAAACGTGAATATTTTCCAAAACTTTTTGGGATTATTGTTTTTTCGCGTAAATTTTAACTTTCGGCGACTATTAATTTAATGTTTTATTGACTACGTGGTAAAACTTCACATAAAATTTACAAAAACTACAATGTCACATTGCAACCTGAGACGATTCTATACATACATACGCTCAAAAAAAACCTTACCCTCCATCTGACGCAGGCGTGTAAAATAGGTGTTCACCTATGGTGTTCAACACGTTTCTGATCTTTGTCATATTGATAGTGTTATATACCTAATTATATTGATGATTTTATATAAATAAGACAAAATTTAATAATAACTACGAAAATCGAATCTTAATCTTAAAATATATCGCTATTTCTATTCAAAGGTGGTCATTATGTTGAAGTTCAGCTGTGAGGTGTTTAATAGTTATACTATCAGATGCTTATTAAGAAATAATAGTTAAAGCACGTCGTTATCCCACTATTGTTACTTTGAGCACAATTCTGCTCTTAAGCTGAAAACTTTTAAGCCATAGTCTACATGTATAGAGAAAGTTATGATTATTTTTAACCGACTTCAAAAAAGGTGAAGCTTCTTAATTCGATTTTTTTTTTGTAATATACCCTTTACCTTTGAAAAATTAAAGATGTCTATAATTGAAACGCAGTGAGAGCAGTGGTTGAAACTAGGCCGCTCAATAGAAGATGTGCGTATTGTGATTATCATTAACACTGCTGTTCGATGAAGAAATTCATTGTGAGAAAACCTACATATTTAGAGTTCTTAAAAAAGTTCTCAAAGGTGTGTGAAGTCTACCAATTTTGACTGGCCAGCAATTGGCCAACGCAGTCAACTATGCCCTAAACATTTTCATTCAGAGACCGCGGTCAGTGGGACAGTAATGGGTTAGCAAGAAGCAGAAAAAGAAGGATTCAAAACCCAGTACCTCATGTTTAGAATCCAAATTACAACATTTAGATTAGGCATTTAAACATAATTAAGTCTTAACACCGGATACAATAACGCATTAACCAAATTTATTATGAATTTTAAACGCGATTAACGTTTTAACCAAAATGCCAATTACTATCACGTTAAACCATTTTATTAATCTACTAAATATCAACCACTAACGGTGAATGTAACGTTTAATAAATCCGATGAGCGTCAAGCCAATCTGCGGTCGGTCAGCCAATGTGAACCGAGACCAATCGACAAATTGTGTGCAATATTGTGTGCGGTTTGCTTTAATGGTCGCCTATCAGGAATTTTACCAGATTACAAGGGGGTAATAAACAGTACCATACTATTTACTGACTGTTATGTTGTAACTTACCCGCTGTTTTCTTCAGGTCATCAATCCATCTCTAATGAACTTAAGGAAGATAATTGGTACACGAACCGGTTGTCAACATATCTTTAACATATTTATTTATTAAGTTAAACTGAACTCTGAAACACCAGCCAAAGAACGCGCGAATGCGTTCTTGTTTCGAACAAATCAGTTGACTCCTGAAACTGCTGATACGTGCATGCTACGGAACTACATACATTTATTTCCATTGTTTTGTTTACTATTTATTGTAACATGTCATTGCATGTCAACCGAAAAAATAATTTACATCAACAAAAAATGTTTTTGTTGATGTAATTTATGGATTTGTGTGCTAAAGAGAGAGAAGCGTGCTGAATAAAATGTCAATAGAGGAACATTTTCTAAAGCGAGGTTGATTATTACGTTCAAAAAGATATCTTTATTTGATTTTAGTAGTATTGGGCACTCTCAATACGCTTTTTTATCGTCAGTAAATAAATAGAAACCGCATATTTTGAGTATAAGTTACATATTAAAAAGATTTCATTAAAAATGCTTTTGCATTATTTTTAGATTATATTATATATCAAATATTAATTATATTTCAATTTGTATTAGAAGACAATTTACTCGAAGTATTTTTAAATGTCTAATTTTTGATAATTTCATAAGTTGTATCTAGAATAGATAGAATTAAGAATCAATAAGTGAGAAAGCATCAAATATTAGTAATTGATAAAACACTTAGTACCTAAAATATTTTCCTAAAAGTATCCTCAGATTTTCTGTAAAGCTGGTTGGTATATTATTGATTTGTTATGTGCTGCTGGCGCTCGTCCAATCAGTGCGGGGTAAACCAATTAGACGTAATGTGAAAACATCGGATTTCTTTCATACTGCTTGTTCCTTTTAACACCAGAAATATTAATTAAGTCAACTCGAACCGCGTTTCTTGTAGATTTTATTTGAAGCATATCTTGGATGCATTCGTTCGTAATAAAGGGGTTAGCTATTTGCTATGAATAAATGTGAATGTGTTAATTCGAATGCTTTGTTTTAGTCTGAACGGTGTAGTTAGGGAGATATACTTATCCAAAACGCTCCTACTTAGTCCTTAGCAGTAGCAACGCATCTGTGGCCAACCTCAAACTCAAATTTTATCTAAGGTTGGTTACAGATTTTCACGGACAACAAGAGCCATTTACATCAGGTGTAATGCATACTCGTTTGCTACTTCAATATTATAAAAAAAACTTTGTAAAAATACCAGAGATACAATCAATTCAATATCAATGATAAACAATTTTATATAGGTAGATTTTTATATATCGTTGATAGACTCGTAAATGCTTTAATAAGACAGAAATACGAAACGTTGTTCCTTAGGAAGACAAAACTGGGACATCCTATTCAATGCGGCTTACCACAATCTTCAAATCTGAAGACAACAATGTGTCTATTTCACCTATAAGGCAGAAATAGGGTTAACGTTGTCCTATCTCTGCCTTGTAGTCTGGGTTGAACTAGATAGTTCTAAAAACTCAATACAGGTAAGAGCATGATCTTATACAGAAATTGCATGATCTTATACCACCTTTATTAATATAATGTATGACTTCTGCCGCTATTATTTGACAGATATTCCTATGCCTTAGATCGCTTTGTCTATGTTTTTTTTCGACTCATTATTGAGTAGTGAAAGATTGAAAGGTGGTAGAAACAGTATGGCTCGATCTCGGGATTATCACTTTAACATATTTTAGGGTTAATCACTTCTTGCAGTTTGTTGGATGCAAGCTTGTGGAAGTCGGATGACTTAGATATGAGGTAACCGTCTTAATTTTCGGTTGTGACAACGTATCTGTAGTCCGCTTTAGAATAGTTACCGATGTCCAACAGTGGCCACCTACCATCAGGTGGACTGCTTCTTGTTTGCTTATATAATGAAAAAAAAAACTCATTTTCAGAATATATCCCGATAGCTGTAGTCTAGTACAGTATAAGGCATTCGGCTTAAATCGACTAAGCAAGCGTATTTCAGCCTTAAACCAACTGCTTGACCATCATTTAAGTCAGACGCAAGCATATTAGTTACAAACAAGTTTAAAGTACTAACTTCAATATTTTTACATGTATATGGAGACCCAAATAATTTACGGTTACAAATTCAATAAGGGTGGTATCGTATTGATTTGTTATGAACCGTTGGCGCGTGTCCAACCAGCGCGGGGCAAACCAATTACATGTAATGTAAGAACACCAGATTTCTGAACGTTTTATACGCTACTAAGTATTTTATTAAATAAGTTATGTACGTATATTCTTAAGCCGTATGGAATTCAGTCATGCTTTAAATGTCTCGCTTTGACAGAGGAAAATTGGGAAAACGTACATGCCTAATGTTCTGCATGGAGATTTTAAATATGTTTTAATTTTTCTGATCCCTCCTTATGGGAGAAAACTCATGTCCAGTGGGAGTTGAGTGAGTTGATGTTTTGAGAAGGATTGGTGAGTAAATAGTATAACTGTGCCTATTTCAAACATGATCTTTGGTGGATATTGGCCAATATATACCAATATCATACAAAAATCAAACTTTATTTTTACTGAATACAGCATTATCATAGACATAACACTCTACTTCCTTAATCATTGGCAATATAAAACTTAGGTACTAGTATTGTTCTCATATGTAAAAATTCTATTTTTCGCCCCTTTGCTTGGCAAAAGGTAACCCTCTGTCTTCAGTAGTTTATTGACTTCGTTAGTTAACTTCATAAAACAAGAACAAGTCTTTGGAAACTTAAAATAAAACGCACCTTTTTCCAAAGAACCATATCGTTGTCAACAAAACAGGTTCCGTTAACGACGACGCGTGACACTACACTCCCGTACATTTACTTCGCCCAAAAAACGAATGACCTTAAATCTATTACGTATTAGCGTAAACGTACAAGGTGGTAGAACCAGTGTAGTTCGACCGGGGAAGTACCACCGCCACACCTATTTCTAGCGTGAAGCATTTCT
>DWLI01000083.1:0-31480 GCA_018249915.1 Cecropterus dorantes dorantes
CACCTAAGGTTAGCCACAGATGCGTTGCTACCCCTGAGGACTAAGATGGAAAGCCTCAGAAAGTATGCTCCCCTTACCACACCCTTCAAATCAGAAAACAGCAGCGCATAATACTGCTGTCATAAGGCAGAAATAGGTGTGGCAGTGTTGCTTCCCGTGTCGAAACACAAAGAGTTCTACCACCTTCAAATACTGGGTTATATTTTTTGGTGGATTCATAAAAAAGTTCATACTATTCATAAACAATGTTACTATTGCCTCAAAAAGGTTCTATTGTGCTTGACAGCAATAAAAAAAAGTGATTTTATAAAATAACATAAGCTATGCTCGCTTCGGTGGTTCACACGAGGCCCGGAACTCGAATATTATGAGAACACATTACTCGCCGGCCGCGCTGTCACATTTGTTGGATATAACGACGTGTTTATAGGCATATGTGTGATCTTCTTTCATAGATATATAAAAAATATATCTCGTGCAGAACAAATGTGATACAGAAAAGGATTATTAGTGGGGCGACGCAAATTTGTCACTAAATAAAATAAGATTACGAGCAACTTATTTGTAAGGTTTGAGATGTTTTTGATGCAGTTTTATAACTATACTATACAAACAAATGTTACAAACAAACTTCAAAGGTAAAAATTCCTAATGGCAATTTAATACAAAAATAACTTACTTTACTTGAAGACTTCGAGAGATCCACACCTAAAGATATCATTACAAAAGGTAGGATACAAAATTTGCTTAAAGCATGAGAAAATCCAATCAGATAAGGCAACTCTGTAAATCCGGTACGGATTGTTTAATTTCGATTCACGTTATCTCAGACCTCATCAAGAAACATTACAGTCTGACTATTGTGTACCTTGACAAAACGATTGCATTAATGCATCCCACCCACCCTATGATATTACGTGCCGCAATAATCAAATTTGATTAATATACTCTCATTATCCTTACTACCATAAATGCCAAGTAAGTTTCTTTACGAGTATTCTACTTTCACAAATGAATAAATAATTGTACTAACTGTATAGATGGATTTATGAATTTTTTTAAAGTTGTAACTTAGTCGTATGCAGTCAGTCATAGTTGCAGCAAATAGCAATATATCTGATATACACCTCAGTCAGATCTCTTGTCCTATATTGTGTTCTATATAAACCCAACTTCAGTTATATCGTTAATAGCATAAATCTAAACATCATTAAAAATTAAATAAAAGATTCAAAGCTAAATGGGAACACATCATTGTAGAAATAATAAAGCGTTTGAAACAAAAATTTAAGACAGATAAATATTTGTATTAAACAAAAAATCAGTTTTGGTCAAATTTGATCTCGTTTTCGAATTTGGTGCCGATTTGACTATAAACCTAGAAACAGACTTCATTCTAGCCGTTTTTTGTTCCAGGTTTTAATGCTGGCCACAATTTCGATCGTAAATTATGTTTGAATAAGGATTACTAGTGAGCTAGAGAATATACATTCGCAAACAGACCAATATTGTTTTATTATTATTTTAAGCATGCAAGTCTCACTGTGACTCAACGTTAACCGAAAGACTTATGTCATAGTGAACTTACTAAAGAACTATAATTCTCTCGAACATAATGTTTAAACGTACCTGCAGTATCATTTTAACGACAATTGGTCGTGACTGGCAAGAAGTAACCAAATCAAAAGATGTAATGTGTACATTCCGAACATACTTCGCTATAGGCATATAGCGGCAGTTCGTAATATCCTGTGGCGACGAGTCTGAGCCACTCCAAACGTTACTACTAAGAGGAAGTTAGTTGGACGGCTGCCAACACCCAGGCAGGCATTCGTTATGAATGAGGCAACAGGTGCACGGGAATGTGCCGCTATTTTCGACGGGATTCCGTGAAAAGTTCATGGACTTAGGCGGATAAATTGGGTATCGCCAAAAATATGTGAGGCAACAGGTCACGAAGAAAAAGATGTACCAAAATACGTAGAATTCAACGAAATGAAACTTTACAATGTATAAGACTTCTAACTCTTCATTTTAAAGTAGATTATCATTAAACGGAATCAAAACACCATATATTTGTCTACTTTTACTTTCTCCCTTATCAGTTAAACACCGACATAGAAATCTAAAGAAAGCAGGGAGCCTGCGGCCATATCCTATAGACTATTATGGAACACGCAATGCAACTTTCCAGTTTGGTCTGCATTATGCTTCTGTGCCAGATCCCGTCTCCATACTTCAACATTATTAATGGATCCGCCTCTTGCTTGAATATATGCCTCTATAACTTTGAAATTGCCAACATTTTTATTATAATAAAATAACACATCTTTCCTACATAGTGCAATGTTTTTAAAGTCGAACACAGATCAGCAATGGTACTTTGCAGTAGTTATAAATAACAGACTATTTACGAAGATGTATACCGGTCTTTTGGAGGTAGACTCCGTGGTTCGACTCTTGAGGCATCTTCACTACACATATTTTTACGAAATACCAGCAGTATAAAGTGCTGTCGTTTTTTTGACCTGAAGGAGTTATATGGTAGTCTGTCCTCAGGGGTATCAAAGCATCTATGGCCAGCCTCAGATAAGACTAGTAATCTTGCCTGGGATTGTGCATATGTAACCGTACTTACTATATTAAAAAAATTTAGAAGCATATAATAATACATTAGGGTACTACTAGATATTCTACCCCAAATCAGTACTGAAGCTAAAGGCACACACGTGATGTAACTATAAGAGAGAAAGTCCGATTTATCATTGGTGGGTAGGCGAGTGATAACGGTACGCTATCTCGCACAATAAACAGCTCGTGCCGCGATCTTAATTATTGCCTCTTACTTTCAGTCATAGGGAATGGACACACACATCTGTTGAAGGGCGGACCGGTTTTGTACTGACCAAACCACACATGCGACATGTTTGCAGTGTGTATAATTCATTGCGTCAATTAATTGAAGATGTGCATGATTAACGGTTGTTTCTAATTTTATTCAAGGTCAAGTTACTCGTCCAAATGTTAATTAAACATTAGCATTAATTTAAAAATCTCAAATTGTAGTATGTCCAATGTTTCATGCTCGTATTTTAGATCTCATAAATCTTATCAGATTTACCTGCCACCGTTTTATATCGTACACAATTGACACACACCTAATATATGTCAGAATATACGGTAATGAAATTTGTCTTCAGCGCATTACTCCTGGCAGCTCCACCATCGCGAAGAATGTACTGTAATCGTTGTAGTAAATTGTAGCCAATAAGATGTTATCAAGGGAACTAAGTCATCAGTGTTTTGCCGAGTAAATATGCGGTGCGGCGACATACAGCAAATAATGAGATACCATACATCTAACTGTACTTAAGTTAACCGATATAGATTATACATCTTCGAGCCAGATGCGATGTGGAAGATATCAGGTTGCGGAAACCGCTTTCTTATAGCGGTTTTCTTGGGCATATCAAACGGATTATGGAGACCTGATTACAGCCTACACGTGCAAGCATAATTTTAGAGCTCGAATACAACTAGAGCGATAATCTGAATATAATGTAATAGCATTATCTCCACTACGTTCAATTCGAAGTATAGTGTCTCCAGCCCTTTCTCTACACAATTGGGCCAAAGCAAACTAAAACACACCTTAAATAGGATACGAGCGGACGCTAACGAGCTCAAACAAGGATTTACGGTATCGCTACGAAATGGTTCATTTCCCACGCACACATTCGCACCTCGGCAAGACATGTACAACACACGAGGCGGTGACAGCGGTTACATAAGGCGGCCGGTTGACCCCGATGACGCATGCACGGGAACCGGCCTCGCCGCGCCGTCCAAAGAGTTATGGTGAGTGAATGCCGTAATAAGGAAATGCGCATACTCTCTCCTGTAAATTACTTTAATATGGGACACTTTACAAATTGGCTACAAAACGAATTAAGTAAGACAAACCATGATATAAAATAAAGTTAAAGTAACAGCCGTACGCCTCATTCGGCAGGCTGATATCATAGACAAATCATTTGGCGATAAAGACGAAAAAAGGGAGATGGCAATAGCAACATAAAAAGACAAGACAAACGTGAACTCGGTAGAAACAGTTACATAAGTTGGCCAATTGACCCAAATGACGCATGCACTGGGAGCAACCGGTCGTGAGCCACGTAAAGAGTTATGGCACTATAAATACGTTGAACATAAAACACAAATCACATACTTCATGCAGCGCACTGTAATGAACGGAAAGACAAAATCATACTTGTATAAATATTTTTATACAAGTCGCATATAACCATGGAATTTCTTATCGCATGGAACATACGAACTCGTGCAGCCTTACAAAATACTAGTTGTGATCCGCGATTTCACCCTCTACTACATAAGAAAAAAAAACAACATAAATAGCGTGATGTTATATAGTTTACAGCCTTCTTCGATAAATTTACTACTCAACACAAAAAGATTTTTCCTTTTTAGAACCAGTAGTTCATAAGATTAGCCCGTTCAACAAACAAACAAACTCTACTGCTTTATAATATTAAGTATAGAAGTATAGATTAAATAGTGAAATGGTTAAATTCCGACATACAAATATCAACACAATCGTGCTTGTGAGTGTGTACGGAGCTGATTGCATCTGCAGTCGTTAAAGTAAGTGCACCTTGTGTTGCGAAGGTTCGTTAAAACCTCTCGAATGAGTGCGTTTCACACTTAAAACAGTGCTGAGCTAGATCATTCAAAATCATTCAAAGCCTGCCGCAGCCGCGCTGGTTTATTGCTGTCTCTGTTACGTAAGCATTATTAAATTTCAACTTTACACACACCAATGTGTGAATTGCCAAATACTTGCGTAAGTATCTACAATTACATTTGCTATTCGAGGAACGGAAATAATTTCGCATTTCAGAATGTATTTGATACTAATTTAAAATTGAATAAATTAACCATACTCGAATTATATAATGGAGCCTCTGTCAAAGTCAATGATTAACGTCTCGCAGTCGCCGTAAACCGGACAGCTGATTAATTTATACTTAATTTACTGAATCACTATACATCTCATTAAACTGCCTTTACGGAATTCAAACAAATACAAACGAAGTCAAGAAATACGTTTTTAATCAGGCTGTTTTCTAATTTGCTACTAATTGCCTAAAAAGATCGCCACAACATCTATTAAAATTAAAAATAGTGTACCACAAAGTGTAAGTTTAAAGTAAGTGTACATTATATATTTGTACTTTGTAAAGGACGTATAGTTCCCGCTTGAGTGGTCCTGTGTGACGGCCTCAGTACCTTTATGAAGCGACTGATCAAAGGTGCCCCAACGTCCTTTATCTTTTCTACTTTAACGAAGACAACGTGCAGGTAATTTCTCATTTTCTTGTTTTTTGTTGTTGTTATTTTTGATTATATCCAAAAAAGGAAACTTCTTAACAAGTTTCTATGTCAATATTTTAAAGTAACAAGTATTACGAACGTATTACCTTCAATCTACTTTAAGTAACGTGTCCATTGTCATAATTTCGAAGGAAATAGGTAGTATAATTTTAAATAAAGAATTTCAGTTATCTGAATCTCTAATTACAAATGAAAACCACACAGCAGGCAGAATCGTATTTAAGTAAACACTGATAAAACTCCCCTAGTCGATTATAATAGAGATTAGCTAGGAACAGAATTGTGTAATAAACTTAAATACATAAAGAGAGAAGTATGTACTTTCTTGTACACGAATATTTCTCTGGTAGCAAAATTCGTGAGCCGCGAGGCGAGTGATCAAAGGTGCCCGGAAACGGCATTACGCGGCTCGCTGCAGCCGTGCCGTACTAATTAGTTCACGCTCCCGATTCCAATCCAACTACTAATTCCTACAAATAGATGTTGCTCCCAAATAACGTTTACCTCTGCTATCTTTGGAGATGATTTCAAGCTTATAAAAATTCCACAAACTTAAAATGACTTGCCAAATGTAAATGACAAGACATTCAATAATACATATTAATAGCCACAAAGACATTGCTAAGTATAACATTCGCGGATCAAAAATCATAATATGCCCAACAAATTCATAAATAACAAAAATAAAGTTTACTCCAATATGATTCGATGCACATGTGGTTGATGAGATCATTTCTTTGTTCCCAGAAAGCGGTGACATAACAAAGAAATCGTTTTAATTTATTGCCTAAGAAACTAGCACGCTTTATTAAACGCACAAATTTAAACAATGAATTCCATTCTACTCAGGAAGGAATTGGCAATCTACCTACTTGAACATACATTTCCTTGTTATGTCGGCACGCTTAATATAGCGAGACGCGTCCGAATTCGCCGGTTTTAACAAATCCCTAGCAAATAATATTTCTTAGATGAACGCAACTTGCACTGGCGTAAATACTTTGAGAATAACTCGCATAGATCAACTTCACAAATTGGGGACGCAGTTGACGCGTTAATCTTGATGTAGAAGTATTCGTCATGGAGGTGGTTCACAGAGGAGTGGCGTGTGCACGCGCGCTGATGGACGAGCGGCAGATATAACATACCAGGAGAATACGGGGGATGAACAAACATAAACAAATAGATCGCTAGAGGTGAACTTCGGACGGCTTTTAACCCCGACCGAGCGTCGGTTTGAAGAGCTTGCCAACAGCTAAATATAGAACCGATGCTGTTTGCGTTTGCAAAAGAGAAAATAAACATGAATCCGCTTAGAAAATATAAAAAGTGTTATTTAAAAAACGGAGAAGCTTACTAATTCAGTCGAGTATTCGATGAGTACTTTATGATCATCGAGGTCAAACATAGCTCGATCTGTTATTGATAAAACATTGCAGCGATTAGAATTTCGTTAAATAGTTACCATCCAAGTTCAGTAAAACAAATTAAATATGTTGTGTCTAGCAACGGAGCAATTTAGTAACATTACACAACCCACCGGCTGTCAGAACACGGACGCGGGCAAGCCGCTGAGCGGGATGTTCAATAGAAGCGTAAACGCGCTGGCAGACTCTAGGCCGAAGGAATTACGGCAGGGGAGCGCTTCCTGCGTGGAGACAATCGCGACCAAGGTCGCGGACGACACTGTCTCGTTAAGTGTTTGGATTAAACTATTATAGAGGAACACAAGTATCATACTATACAATTCTTTCGTCTGTTTTCGTGTTTCTATAAAAGAAATATAGATCACTGCCGAAATTTGTGTCAAAATCATAAAGTATTTACATGAAATTAACAAAGTAATTACTTTATGAGTAATAAAATAAATGAACAAATTAAGTCCATCTTATATGCACCATTAATAATGTTAATAAGCTTGATTAACGATGAAGGCACACAAATTTAAGACAGCAGTGCTAGAGTTCAGCAAATTAACGTGATTGAGCAAATTGACAATTGGCACTAATCCTGTCATTATGGAAGTTGTCATTTGTGGTTGATTTGTGGATGGCATACTTAAAAATAATTGCATAATAGCTTCCGCAGATTTTTTTACAGATATGTTAATTACATATTATTGACATAATATCTCATACGTATCCATATGATATATAAACAATATAATTATCATCTACCAAGACAAAACGTTACATGACAGACATATGGCAAAATTATTTATAATATGTTGTATTTATACATAATGTGTAATCAAAACAAATAAATAAATTTAGAATTTTACAAGCGGATTGAATTCTGCTTACTATTGGTAGACAATGTCATTGGTCTCAGTATATAAGAACTAGTCGCATTTAGAAAACCATAATTTTATAATTTTAAGACTCCTAAGATATGTTCTTCTAAAAATATCCACAATTAAAGCTTGAACCGTTCCCAATTCGGATCTACACAAGTTAATATTAAAAAAATGATAAACAACAAAAAACTTAAGATAAAAATGATATTGATTTTACAATTCAAAAGCTCACAATACATTATCAAGTAAGTAATACGACATGTAAGTACTTAAATCCAGTATCCTGAACCACATGAGCGCGGTGCAGTAGCGTAAGAACTTGTAAATTCATACAATGGACCGGCTCAAGTGGAACAACGTGATAGGTCGCTTTTTGCAGAGGAGGTCAAAGCTTCTTTTTAGTTTTTATTTCTTTGATAGTTCCTTGTTCGCTAATATGCATACAGTGCATCTACTTTAAAGGATTTGTTCATCGGTATCTAAATATGAAGGTTATTTTCAAAGCCTCCTGCCGCAACAAACATTTTTTCTTTTTTTTCACAATACATTTAAGAACAGAATTGCCTGCGTATTGCTTGAAGTCCCACAAAATTTGTTCAAGTATCCAACAAGAAATTAAAAATGGGTTAAATCAATTTGTAGCCAGAGAGCAGCTAAAGAATTTACTCACACAAAAGAAACCCAAAGCATCGTAAAGCAATAGGATCGGAACGAGCGTGAACCGCGCACATCGACCTCCCTTCCTCCAAGGCAGGCCTCAATTACGTTGCGTCACGCATCAGAATTATGTAACGGGAACCATTTTGGATTTTTACGGCACACACCGACTGCCCACCGGGAAGCATTCCGCGACGATACATCATCCGGTATAAATAATAGTGCTCTTGCCCACACGTCCCGACGGTGCTGGAGCACTTAACATTGCGATTATGATAACGCCGCGAGTGCAATTGACACCTTTATCTACATTCACGCTCACCTTGGCTCAGTTGCACGGAGATCGAATTCATGCTTATATCCAACATGTGAGCAGAACAGATGTACAGTCGCGAGAAACTACTGATCATTGCTCATACAATCGCATTACCGCTATTTACAATGTGCTCATAACATACTCCTCTTCAAGTGTTGATACGATAATAATATGATAATAATTTTACCGTGACTTCGTTTTCCAATAATCGAATGTATTCATAGTTGAAACTGTTTGAAACTTTTCATATGTTGTTAATTGGTAGGTAGGGTTTTCAATGACAATTGATTGTTAAGAGCTACTTTGTGGAATTTATTGATTATATACCCGCCATCGAAGGTAAAACCTTTGTTTCGTGCGACGCCCAACAAATTTTCCCATCGTTGCATTGCAATCGGGTGCAGCGACCTCCGATGACCAATCGCTGGAAACGTTTCACTCTACAAATAAACACACGGTAGCACGACAAAGACAATAAATTCGAAACTTCAAAACATAATTCCACGGAGAGTTGACAAAAAGCGCAATAAAAACGTCGGGCGAGTGGCGAGCGAGTGGCGGTGGAGTGGCGAGCAAACACGGCTCCAAGGCGACGGGCGTGACGTCACTCACCTTGACCTTGCCAACAGGTAGAGTTATGGAGATGCAACAACACGCTCGCAGCATTTGCATATGTAGTGTTTCGAGTAGAATTGTTTGACCACTTTAAAACTGCGAGTGAGTTTATCTGACGCTGCTGGTTTGAAACAATTTCCATTGAACACTCGTTATGTGCTTCAGTAATAATATTGCTCGCTTTATGTTTACATTTTATCGCTGACCGGTACAAAGAATATTAATAGAATGTGACGTAACGACGTTATAACAAGCAAATTAATTCTGCTAAAATATTTTCTATGACATTCTTCAATGAGTTGTCACGTGGACTACTAATTGAACCACGTAGTGTAGAGCTATAGATCATTTTGTAAATATTAGTGAATTATAAAAGAAAATATAATATATCCGCCGTTCCAAGGAACAAAACTAAGCTCTGAATCCTAGACCTGTAGACGTTCCAGGCCTAAATTTATTTTAAGTAAACTAAATTTAGGTATATTTAAAATACGTAAGAATGAAAAAACACATAAAAATAAATAAGTTTAAAACGTGTTGAAATTGCTATTACAAACATATTTCACAGAATACCTTGTACATTCCCCGACTTGGCTGTCTCCAGTCGCTTTTATGGGCGTAACAAAAGAATTTAGAACGATACATTAAAGCGATTTAAATATTCAGCACTTAATCCAAGAGGTCTCGTTTGCGGTTCTTATTAAAATGTCATAAAATGGTTTTGTAGACTATGAAAAAATTCAAAGCGTGAAATGTTTGTTCAGGTTGTCTAGCAAAGATAAAATATTAAATTTAATATGAAAACATACTAAAGTTAAAAGTGACAGATGACGTGCTTACATACATTAACCTTAATACATAATTGTTTCTACGAACTAGTCAAGAAAGTTTAATTGAAATCTTATTGAGTAGCAAGTACTCAATTTCACTTTTTAAAGTGTTAGAAGTAGCAAATGAGAAAGCAATGAGATTATTAATGATTAATGCAGCTCATGTCCATACGCCTAATATATCAGCTTTAATCATTACGGGAATCCTGACGTATAAGTTTGACCACGAATTCATTGATGAGAGTCCCCGTGAGAAGAGTAAAATAGGACAAATCATACATTTCTTGAAACTCCTGTAGACTAAAACACAGTACGTAATGCTTCACGACAGAAACAGGCGCGCTAGCAAACCAAAATAGGAATATTTATACCAATAGGATTATAAATTGCTATTTCATGAAAAACTTGGATTTCAACAAAAAACAAATAATTTTTTTAAATGTGGGTTTCTAATTTTTGTTGAAACTTACCCACGGGGGTGCATGAAAATATTATTTTTGTATCGGGGAGGCTCTGCGAAATAAAGGTTGGGAAACCCTGACCTAGAGGGGACCTATAGATTGGTTGGGACCTAGAGGCATACGAAACATAGAAACCTTAAAAACGATTACGCGTAAAGGGTTCCTAATACATGTTTGGCTATGCAAACATGTATTAGTAACCACAGTAAGCATTTACCAAGGAACGACTCTAAATTCGACAACTGCAATTTTATAAAATACTATTATGTAACATAAGAATTGAAAGGCCCGTATGACAAGTATCTTGTTATTTGTAGACGAGCTCAAAGTGCTGTGACCAATCGCGAAATTATGATTACTTAGAATATTTTATATGGTATGGTAACCAGTCGACGGCGAACATCAAGTTAATTACTCATTTATCTTGTATACTCGCGAGTGGTTAACCGCATGATAACAAATAAAATAATTTTAAACAAGTAAGTTTGTAGTATAAACAAACATTTGACATTGAGAACGTTTGAGACAATAGACCTCATTGTGCGAATTAATATTATTTTAGTGCATGGCTTTTAGTCTAGTTTTATTTGGAAGTTGCTTTTAATTCTTATTTTTTCAATCAGAACTTTTCTTTGCTTTACTTTAGTCATACTTAAATCCATTCACAAAAAATACACAAAAGATCTATCAAATATTTAGAGCAGACATAGCAATTTTCGAAAATACTTCTAATACTTGTATATATTCTGAAATAAATCAAACACTACTCGAATACTATACTGATAACTTCCAGTTGCGAAACACTAACAAAGATCTCGTAGCGAGTATTGAAACTCAAGCACAATACTCTTGAAATACTGGAAACTCCGCTATTGAAATTCTGACAAGAGATTTCGTAACGATTTGCGCTTTGCGGACTCGATGAACTGGCTTCGCGTCGACCGGCCACCGTGACACCGACGTGAAATTATATCGCGAACACACTTCGCACCTTTACAATACTAATGAAGAAATGTCAAAGAAAATTAAAATCACACTAAAAAGTACTAAATTTTGCAATGCGAAATTGACTCTTGTATAATTTATGTAAATTTCGCTAAATACTACACAATATTTAAAAAACAAATAGTCTAACAAACAATATTTCTAAGTATTTCGAAGTTTTATGTAGAGCTTAAACTGGAAAAGATACTTTGCAACAAAGTATTAAAATGCAGTTCAACGGCTAGCACAAGACGCTATAGAAATTCACTTTACTGATTTTACTAAAAATAATGAAAATATGATAACAAAAACAAAACAAAAATAATTTAAGTGTAAAATACGATCACCTATTAATGATTTGCCGAAAACGAGTTCTCATTTCTTTAATAAAGTATTGATTTCTTCTTGAAGCAATCGTACCTAACTAGTGTTATCCAATATAGTGTGTTACGGGTTGTTCACCTTGTCGATATCGTTAAACATGTATCGATAGCTTTAGATTGAGCACACTACAGTAATATCCGGATATTTTCATATGTCAACCAGTCTAGTCCTCGATATTTCCATTGCCACGCATCTGGGTAACAGTCCGTAAAAAGGTGAATCGAGGTTTTCCACAAATTCATAAAGTAAAGGAAAACAAGAAATAAAAAGTACAAGAAAACTTATCAAAATAGACATATTCGAAACTGCAGGAATTTTTACTATTTCTCAAAATGAGTAAAACAAGAAATTGCTGGAAAAAAATAACCTTCAGTTCTTTTTGTAAGAGACCAGATGAGCATACAGCTTACTCATAGTCAAGGTCAATCCGAAATGTTTATGTTAGTGAGAACTTTTATTTCATCAAAGTTATTTTAGGCGAACACTTCGACGCGCCCGTAAAACTTTGTTATTAAAATAAAATATGGCCTCTCTTTTTATTGCTATTTTAATTTATTTTAACCTTTCTTCTCCGCGCCGATGATCCCAAGGACAGGAAACCACAACACGACATATGCCACAACACACCATCACACTTTGTTAATTACAAACGATATCAAATATATTGTATTCAGTATGTTAACATATTTGTTTTCATCCAAATCTCTACCAGTATCTGAAGTTACTTGAAAATTCGTGAAGTAGTAACGTTAAAGCCTTTAAACTACTAGAAAATCAATCAGCATTAAAAATTGATTATTTCATGTCTTTGTTTTCTTAGGATTTAAGACTAATATTATCCCGGACTTGATACGTCTTAATATGTAATATACTATATACAAATTTGTTGTCTTACTCACTTACAGGAGTTTATCAGGGAAGATTTGTATGGTAGAAAGATACATTAAATTTTCCAACGTTTACGATAATGCATACATAAATCTCGTTTAAATCTATTTATCTCTAGAATTCCAAGTACTATACTGAAGGGCCTATCTGTCACTTTCGCTATACAAATTCTCGATTTAACCGTCGGATTGGCTTTCCTCGGCTGGAATTTCCCTTAGGGATGCCTCAGAAGGACTGCGTGTTTGCATGATATGTAAACTTGTTCAGTCGGGTGTAAATTAGTGTAGAGAGTAAACAGTCGCGACTTGACGCACGTACGAGTAAGTACTCAGCTGTAAGTAATATATTATTAAAGCATATTCTAAAGTGGTTTAATTTTTTCATCTTTTGCTCATTTTTGGTTAACAATAATTGCTTTCTGTATCAAAACTTACGACAACGGACTTTCCTTAACAAAAGTATTTAAGGTTTTTATTTTATCGATGATTTCTAGCGACGTAATCGAGGGAACTAAAATTTAAGTAAATAATAACAACTCTATGACTGTACTGAGCTCCCAAGCTATACGCGTGGGCGTCGCGGCGTGCAGTTAGTTACAACAACGTTTACGTTTTCGTTTCCGGCCATACCGTGAAATGTCTTACTAATATTATAAAAGCGAAAGTTTATGAGGATGCTTATGTGTTTGTTAATCTTTCACACAAAACGACGAGTCGGATTTCGCAGAAATTTGCCACACAGATAATTTATGATCTGGATTAACATGGAATACTCATTACTTTTATTACTCATGAGCGACGCGGGCGCAACCGCGGAAATAGTCTAGTACTTTATAATTGAGTTGAGGAAATGTAGTAAACTGGTACTAAGAGAACTTCCAACTTGTCGATTTAATTCGTACAGTTCGTTTGTTAACACCAACGGCAAACTCGCAGTCTGTCTGAGGGAGCCCTTACCGTGCCGCGTCGCCGCGCCGCTGTCGCAACAAGTAACGAGTCAATGATACGTTATCACCGCGATGTGTAAGAGATACGGTGAACCATTGAACAGAGAAATTTCAATGAGTTCGATTAGATGGCAAATTGAAACAGACTTAGTTCTGAACACGTGTGTGCTCTAACTTTCCTTAATGTTATTTATAGCAGTGGCTCATGTATGCTCGTTAATCGAACCAAACAAAATATGTTACTATTCAGCTTTCTTTGCAAATTCTTTATAACTGACGTAAGACAATCAATCTGCTAAGGGCCACTGCATTGATAAATTTTTGTGGACATTGAAGACCAGGTGGAAAAGAATTATCTATTAGGAGCGTCTTCAGAACTCACTCTAGGAACCGTCCCTTGTGTCATACATAACGCCACGATGACACATTTCGATATGCTATCTTCGCTGGAGTTCGATGTTCAATGAGATAGTCATTACACGCTGCTTCCTACTTGAGTCCATTGCAAATAACTTTTACGAAGTACTCACCTTACATTCCGGAATACTTTTGTAGCTATCAGTATTAACTGAATAGTATAATTACCTCACAATTATAAACGGAGTTTGAAATAATACGTTCCATGGTTGTTACAAATATTTAAATTTGTAATCATAGTTATTTTAACTAATTACCCTATTATTCCTCTTTATCCTCTTACAGAACGGTCGACGTTCGATAAACCCAATAACATGGTCTTAATTTTTCTTCTAATTCTTTTTTGATTATAAATATTTTATATATCATACAATTCTATGAATTCCGATCCTGATACCTAGATATGGCATCACTAACCCAAGATATAGTACAAGATGAGCTGTAAGACACTTCCCGTAAACTAATAAATAATGTGATATCAATTTGTTTAAGTTTAGAATATGTCAAGATTGTTTTGCAATGTATTATACTGCAAGTACCAAAACATGGAAAGAAACTCGCAAAGGCAAGTTACAAAGTCACCTTGATATAAAAGCAAAAATAAAAACCTAAAATTATTTGGTTAATAAATGCGTCAAGACCATATTTTTTTTGGTTAAATAATTTTATTAGGAGGGACAGACAGCCCCATGTAACGTTCATAAAACGCGGCACGTGGTACCCCTCGCAACTGGGGTCACCTCCGACCCTCCGCTATATATAGAGCTGAATGTGCGACAGAAATAACTTGCCACTAAGTGTACACGTCACTATTATTTACAAAGGTATAGAGGAAATGTACGGCCACGTATTTTCTATGAATGGCACGGCACGTGTTGCTATAGCGGTTATGTGGACAGATGAGGGCCAAACGACATGTGGTCATACGAGTAATTCGATAGAGAAATGGTGTAGAGGACGTCGACTGATTACCTAAATACAAACAATCTTAATCCTTAACCGTAAAGAGTTTCATAAAATTTCTGATTACTTAAAAGATAAAAAAGGGAGTGAGCTATAATATATTTTCGTAGTTTAAATTGAAACAAGCCTGTTATTTAGTCACATGTAAGATACTGGAGTTAGCGTTTATTCTCCATGCTAAAAACAAGATGATATAAAAAAAGAAACTAAAATATCCAAAGAAAAGAGACAAACTCGCTAGTCTTTAATTCTTTGACGAATTATTTCAGTTAAGGACGTATTCCCATTCGGAGGTAGTATAGAAATATGGTGATTATTAAAATTTGTAAGAGCCCCGTAGGCCTAAATAAAATTTCAAAGGATATGTTTTTTGGCCAAGATCCAACATTAACATAAGACAAGAAACAAGCAAGTATTTGGTAAGTAGTTAAACATTACACGCTGAAACAAACACCAATTATTTCATAAGAAATATAACCGAGCAAAATTGATAACAACAATATCAAAATAACAAATCCTTTTTTTAACCTTATATTTTATTTCCTTTAGTGAGTGACCTTGCCGGTTGATTACTTGGTTCTGTAATTATCAGTTTTGTGACTAACGAAAAATGTTTTTTTGCATAAAAAAAACTATGACGGAAACAGTAAGAACTTGTATGATTAACCAATTATTTTCAAATAATCGCGAAATAACACAAGACTCGTGTTTAGATAGATAGCTCATAGTTAGCTCAGAGTATTATCATATTAGCATCGAGTTAAAACAAACGTACGGAGCACAGACAATACATTACATGTTTGAATAGTATCTACTTCCCCATGCATATAGACATAAGGAAAGAAAAGTAATGAGGTAAATAAATACTTATTTTTTCAAATCTGGTCTACTTAAGGTTGGTTAAAATTGTGTGTTAAATTGGTTGAAAGACAGAAAAACTTAACACCTGCTAAACTTCATGTAACAAGACTTGAAGGTCTACGTCTTGCAGTACTTAGACCTTTATTGAAAATGCGGAAATATCTGCACTTGCGCAGATTACATCAGTTAATTTTCAAATATTAACTTAAATCGCGTAAGAAAGAACGAGAATCATTAACCGTAAACGATTTCCCAGTCGTGATCACGACACCGTGCCGGGCGCTAACACGACGCTCGCGTCCGCCGCCGGCCGCCACGCACCATAACCTTAATCATTTTTATCACCGCGTTTATTGAGACATAGCGAAACTTTAAAACCTGCATGTTTATGTATCGAGTTACGCGACCTCACGTTCAAGGCCCCGGTACGGTTACCGAGTGACCAGCGGCGGAGTGTGTCGGCGAGAAAGGCTGCACCGAGCTGCAGATTCGTGCAATGTTGCTGCAATGTGTTATGTAATTATTGCAATTAAAACTGCAATATTTTACACATGCTTCAGATATCGAGTCGCCTTTTTACAATTTTAAATTGTAAGCAGAATTAAACAAGCTCTTTTGCGAGTCCGCTACACATAGAATACATCACAAGATTTATTTTTACGCAATAGCGGAAACAATATAACAAATTATGTCTCATTCGTTTTAAGAGTGAGGCAAAGCAGATATAATGTACGAGTATGTTAAAATATTCAGACAGCTTTATATTTTAGCTGTTTTTAGTCAGTCGATTTCTACGAGTGGCTGTAATCATTTAACATTGGATGGACTACTTGCTTTATTACAGTGGTCATTAAATATATGAAAAATATAATTATTACTAAAATAGACTTTTTATTTGATACAAGGTTATAGATTGACTATTAACTTACAAAAATCTAATCGTTGTCAATTAGATTTCTAATAAGAATCCTATAAGAGATAGACCTATAGATACATAAATAATAACAAAGCGAAACATAAAAAGTAACATATATAAAGTTCTATTATTACAAATACATCGACACAGCCACGAACCCAAACATTAGGAACCTTCAGGATCTTAGCGATCACTTAATAACTCTTCCTGTGTCTATGTATAGGAGCATCTATTATCTATTTATAGGTAGGACGTGTCGAGCAGATAGGATAAAAAAAGAAAATAAAGGTCCTAGCAGTGGAGCGTGCCGCGCCGGCCGGGGGTGTGGCGCGCCCTAATTAGCGGCGCCCGGCTCCGCTGAATACCGGTGAACTGTTGCCGAGCGAAAGGATGTGACATCGATTAACGCTACAGTACGCGTTTTACCTTAGCCATTATTAGATAATCAATATACACGTCAAATTATTCGCGTTATATGAAATTAACTGTCGTATCGTAGGCCTGCCTGCCTGTGTGATCATTTGGGTTTTTATTCAATCAAAACATAAAAAACTCAGACTTGTTTTTCTTTTTGTCATCGTCAGAGCTGACCTATATTCATACGACTTTTATAACGTGGAATTAACAGAAAGCGGTATTTTACTCCAAAAATGTCTAGAATTGCGGCATAAAATTTTAATTTGCATGCTGCACCGAGCAGAAGTTTCACAAGTTTTGCCGGAAATTTCTACTTCAGTTCGCAAACTACAGTTTAAATGGTTAAACAGGTCTCCTTACGACGAACTTACTCCCTACCTACCTCTAGCTACTGAATTCAGACTATATTTCATAGATCATTTATCTCTTACTCTACACGTATAAAAATAATTAAAAATAATAAAAAAAACAACAAAAACTAAGTTGATAAGAAAGAAAAAAGACAAACTAACGTCCTGCCGGATCTTCTTAGTTGAGTTCGTGTTCCGATTCGGTGGTAGTGTAAGAAAAATATTATAACCGACAATTTGTAAGCTCCCCCTATCTATACCATCCATACTAATATAATAAAGCAGTAGAGTTTGTTTGGTTGGACGGGCTAATCTGAGAAACTACTGGTTCGAATTTAAAAAAGCCTTTTGTATTGAATAGTCCATTCATTGAGCAAGACTATAGGCTGTATGACATCACGCTTTGTTTGTTTGTTTTTGTCATATTTCCTAGCGGGTGAAACCGCGGGGCACATCTAGTACACAATAAATACGTTTACAGCATACGCTTGAATAAATACAGCATATCTGGCTATCTAGCATCGAGATCTGCAATTTACATAGAGATTTGTAGAGCCCCGTTACCTTGGTATTGTGACCGCAGGCAATCAGTCACCGATGGCCGCTCGGATGCCATAACTACATTACAAATGACATAACTGTGCTACTAATACCAGTCCGCTAGCTGTACGGCGCAGGTGGTTTTTACCAACGCCATCAGAGACCGGTCGACGGGCCACTTCAGTTCTTGTTACTAGCAGCTAAAGGCTAGAACACTAGGTAATATGATTACTAATAACCAAACGTACCGGATATTTGGCCAGTCTGGCTTAACGCTAAGTTTTCAATCAGGTTATTGAAAGTCAGTCAGTCACATGGATATTTGTAACACCAGAGTAGTCGGTAATGGTATACGTCGGCTTTCAAGGAATAGTTTCCTTGCAACTTTTTAGAACAATCGTATCTCATAACGTTTCGAGATTACTACAGGCGTTTTTCCCAATGGTAAATGAAATATTTTTATGAATTGTAGTGTTATGATATTAAGATATCGACCAGTGCTTTCGTGATATTATGACAGGCCCACGTGTAGTTTTTTTTTCAGAAGCATGAATAGTTTTTGTATACAATTCTAGATATTTCAAAACCTGATTATAAAAATCCAGTAAATAGCATTAAAAACGAGAGCGGCGATACCGATTCGCGCTCAGTGATGTTTACAGCCTTTACACCGTCACGCGATGTTTACTCCGCACCAAAACAACGGTCAACCGCTGTTAACGAACTTAATAACTGTTTAATTACAAAACGAAACATGTTAAACATAATATTCCCATAGAAAAATACCACATATAAATTCGGTACATTAATTTAAATAGTAAAAGAATTTTCGCGGTTTTAATCTGTTTTATGAAGCTAACGCTGAATTTTTAAACTTACATATGAAAAGCAAGCTAATATAAATTATGTCAAGCTAATGAAATTTTATTTTCAAATTACATATATATTTACGCCTCTATATTTTAAAATGTTACGGGTACTCACGATATGTGGTTTTTGAATTTCTTTTTGCCGATATTTCGACCCAGTTATATGAATCGTGGTCACGGCGAAAAGAAATTCAAAAACCACATATCGTGAGTGCCCGTAACATATTAAAATGTATCAGTCCCACATTAATATTAGTGTAATATGATGTATGAGGCGTATGCCACAATTTTATCATAAGTAATATAACACACAAGTTGCACCAGGTAACAGATAAAACTTAATGAAATGTGCCATATAGTTTCCATTCCGCGACTAACGAACCCTCCCATCACGGACGTGGTCGCTACGACGCACGTTGAACAATTGTAACTGTCAGCGCACGTCATTCATTACAACCATACACACAACAATAAATTCAAAAAATAGTTGTACAATCAACGGCTGTCACTTCTAATATCGCTACACGCTAGTATGCTAGCAGCCAAAATGAGACATGAGGTCTCATTTTGTTGTTTAGTCTT
Organism: Cecropterus dorantes dorantes; assembly: GCA_018249915.1. Classification (NCBI taxonomy): domain Eukaryota; kingdom Metazoa; phylum Arthropoda; class Insecta; order Lepidoptera; family Hesperiidae; genus Cecropterus; species Cecropterus dorantes. Next base: position 19,705 of record DWLI01000083.1, read on the forward strand.
ACAAGTTAACGCTGTTGAAAAAATATTTTTGTAAAAATCAATGGCATAGTTAAAAATATTAATTGCCACGTAACTACAGTTCCTACTTCCAATACTAAAGTAATTTACTTCTATTTTTACTACTAAGATTACTACTACTATTACTACTGCAGTAGAACGATATTCAAATAAGAAAAAGTAACCAATCGATTCCAACAAAGAAGTAACAATATGATTGAATTGTTTATCGACATATATTGGAGAAGGACAAATATTATTATAAGTGCAAGGTACTTTACGTTATCAAATATACGAGTATACCGTAATTTGTAAATGTAAACAAAACAATACAAAGTAGACTATGAGAGGAAAGTAAAAGGCCAAGCGGCGCGGCGCGTACATCACACGAGACGGGGCAGAGGTTTCACCAAACAATGGCGATGCTGTTCTACCGTGTAATCCGGTCTAGGGTTGCTATATCAACCGAAAACATGGGGAATATTACGGGAAATCTTTTTGCCATGAACGGGCAAAATATGCTGCCCGGAGCGCTACGACATGGAGCTCTTAAAGAAAATCTCAATCTCATCAGTAAAGAATAGTATATAGTGTTGTATATATCTATAGCTAACGGTAACTGATAGCCTGTTTTTCTTGTTGCTAGGAATAAGGTTAAAAAAACAAGATAAGGCATAAAACTAAAGCCTTAAATTAATATGAATAATTAAGAAATAAAAAAATAATCGTGTAAAATTAAATTCTAAAGTTATTTAACATACAATAAGACAAGTTTACTTCATTACTTAAAATAGTATAACAATAACGATAAACCTTATAATAATGCACAAAACAACAAATAAACATTTTAACAAAGATCCTTAAGACAGGTTGTTCATAAAAACGAACAAATACAGTCAAAATATATAATCATCGTGCAAAAATATTGCAACAAAGTCGTTAAAGTGAAAGTAACACTTTTCCCTCACGCCACAACACAAGATAATTTGACAATTGTAGAACGGTACCACTTTATTTATAATAACGTGATTGTGTATCTGTTCCAAGCACTATAGCAGCCCTAATCCAGCGGAACAAAGGACTGTTAGTCACGTTATCTCGATCTCGTTAATGTCTGCGTTATCTACTGCTGGTCTACATAACAGTTAATTGCATTTTAAGACCAAATCACAACTCAGGCGAGACCAGCTATTAACAGACACGCCACAAAAGATTCAAAAGAAAATAAAGTAAATTGCGCAATATATTCAACAGCTAACAAACTGAGGATCCGGAGTTCCAATCGCAGACATGTACCTCTATATTTTTTTTATTTATAAGGTAGAAATTAATTATCAATTGTTCCAACAAAAAAAAGAGTGTGAATGCTACTCTATGCTAACCGTGGCAGAATTTTTCTTGTGGTTCATCTCTAAGGGCACCACTGCCACACATCTTTCTGCCTATTAACAGCAGTATTAAACGTTGCTGTACACTAATTTGAAAATCTAAATCTTTAGGAGACGTAACTGTGACGAACCTTAAGTACTCTTATCTCAGGTTGCTACATACTATCAGAATGATTGTATGCTCGTTTGCTATTCCCATATAATAAAAATGTCTGCATCGTTTCACACAGTGCCAGTGTGGTGGACTATGATTCAAATGCTTCACATTCTGGGAGGACACCCGCGTTCAGGAAAGAATAATGGATTAAGGACCCCAATATTACTCAACTTACACGTATCATTACACTCAGTTACTAACAAATTATGCTTAAAACAATTTAGATAATACAAGTTATTAAAGGAAGCAATTACGTAATTAATTAGTGTCATTAATTTTAACGTTTCACTTGACTAATTCTGCGTAGTTTGTTTCGGCAATCATGTTGACCTCTGTACAAGGACGCATCTGGACTAATTCCATTTGGATCACAGATGTTTAACAAATATTTCAGCCATAATGTGATGATACGCGTGATACCGTGACACAATACAATAAACATATTTTAAAACATCAAAATTAAGGTCATAATGAATTTGTGAATGACATAATTATACAGCACCATTCGGTTACATTATTGCCCGTATTTTGAATAAACAATAATTTTAAACGAATAAACGTAAACAAATTTCCCACAATGGCTTAACGAGCGCAATCATTCAATCCCGCAGGACCTATCTGTAATAACTCCAGACAACTTCGAACCATTCAGAGTTGTTGACACGAGTACCGTTGAGACTACGATTGTATACCACGAACACAATAGCACTAGATTAAAACAACGCAAACAACTAAAGAGTAATGGAGATAACAAACAATCAGTAATCACTTCCGTATCACATGGAAACGTAGTTTGGCTATTCACAGATAGCTTTGATAAGAAAATACTTATGGAAATAACAGAATCTCAAAAAAAAACAACTGAAACATAGACCTAATGACCTAAAAATCAGTACAATGGGTGCGCTAATTGAGATAGAAGTTAACGAGAACAATGACATCGTTGACACAGTCGACGCTTTTCATTGTGACGCGGCGAGTGAAATACTGGAGCCGGGAAATACAATTTAGTTGATAGAGGACAGCCAGACAGTGGATGTGCACGGTTTTAAACTTTAAGTTTGATTTCGCCGAATAAATTGCGACGATGCAGTGAGTCAAGTCAAAAATCATTCCTCGAGTAATTTGTGCGAGCCGAGTCGTGACGGGAGTTGCAGACTTTTGTATGTAAAGCAGTGCATAAATCTCTACGGGCGAGTATTTAACGAGTCCGCGACGCTGCGCGGTCACGCTTGTAGCCGTGCACTCGGCGAATACATAAACATTCATAAATGTACTGATTGAAAGAGAAACCTTGTATTTCAATAACATGGCGGTTACGTGAGCTAGCGAAACTGAAATTGTGTACATGGTGCGCTAACAAACTGCCATAGATAATGGACTTAACGTGCGATGAATCAGTTTTTTAACAGTCGTAGTAACAGAGCAACAAATGAAGGAAACCAGGAATCCTTCTATTCTTGATGATCCAGCAAATAATATTAAGAGCGTGTAAATATAACTACAATCAATCATATCACGGCAGCAATCTGATCTGCTCGGGTTGTGACATAACAACGATTGAACGGATTACTTCGTAATTTGTGCGATCCCAAGCGCTGGCAGGACGAGGCGAACAAAGTGTTCGTCAACAAAGATAAACGTAAATCGCACCAGTTAAGGATCTTGTAAAACAAATAATATTATGATAACAGAGTTATATATTATTCAGAAACTCTACTTTCGCTACACTATAATATATATGTAAATACGTTAACGTAACGTACGTTACCGTAACGTAACCTACGTTAGAATAAATATGAGAAACTATTAATAAAGTTATTTTATTGCACCATAGAAAATAAACTACATTGACATACCGTTAAGATGTATGTTAAGTTGTAATACATAGATGGTAGTGCCATAATTATCTTATTTTTGAAATAAATGTGAATATGAGATATTTAAAAAATATTTTTTCTGAAAATTAAGAATAAAGGAGTCGTAGAGATAGGAGGCGCGGGTTTATAAGTACTACACGTATTCAAAAACAATGAGTTGGTTATGAACAAAATCTGTTGCATGGCAGGTGAATGATAGACGAAAACAAACACTTTAATTAAATTAGCAGCCGCCGCTATTCTTTCAATCAGATTTGTTTGAGTAAGCCGATTTTGTTCATTTCAATTGTATAAAACCTGTTTTTTGATGATTCACATCAAGATTTAATTTAGATTCGCTCTCAAACCACAAAATTTATTCAATGCCTTAACTTGTTTGGTCACAAGATACACAAAATATTATATTGAAAAAGAATTCTTCAAAAACGGGGAATTTTATCGGAATGATCCAATGATAAGGCCGAATTAAGGAATAATCGCGGTGAAATATTTGATAAATAAAAACTGTCAAGGCCGGTAATGATGTAACCGCAACAACAATAGATCTCAATTGTGTGAACAGTTAATGTAACAAATTTTTATTGCTTTGACGTAGCCATACGGGCTCTGAAGTAACCTCTGTAATGGCGCGAGATGACATCACAATAACTAGACACGTTGATAAGGCCTATACATGTAATTCATATGGGAACGGGTGCTAACCTTTCTTGGCGTGCTTCTCACGCTCCTTCTCCTTCTCCCTGGCCTTCTTCTCGCGCTTCTCGCGCTCCTGCTTCTCCTTCTCGAGCCTCTTCATCTCCTTTTTCATTTCCTTCTCATTCTTCTTCGACTTGGTATCGTCAATTTTCTCGGACAGGATGAAAGTCCCCGTTTGGACTTTCGCGTCCGTCTCGTCCTTCGGCCTCATCTTGCGACAACCGACTTCGGCACAATCAACTCACACAAGGGTAATGTAATTTTAGAAACAGAATCCCGTGTAAATGCACTATCGGGACGCCAGTCGGCGTGAAAAATTTCGATTCGGCACAGATCGGCCGCGGGCCGATAGTTTATCGCGTACGTGCACCGGCCGCTCGCGATTGGCGGAACGGTATCGGAGTTATCACTGACACCTTCGAAATCGAGACTGCAAGCGTCGATACGGAGATCGACGAGTCCGCTGGCGTGGGGGCACTACAGCGCGAAGCACCGACCGCCGCCGAGTGTCGAGCAGCACTGCGCCGGCCGCCGGCCTCGCCACTGAGCGCGGCTCATGCGCAAGCGACGCGTGCGAGCGTCAAACTCTATAAATAAGCTTCACTTCCTATACACTATGGAATCAGAAGACGATTTATGGCCGTTGAACCCATGAAAGCTTTTCGCGACGAATGACTAAGCTAAGTTTTGCGTTCGGTTCGCATCGCACATTACTAACATCGGTTTCGATGCCAAGGTCATCAAAAACGTCACTTTATAATTTTATGTGTCACCGATACTATCAAGCAGATTTTAATCAATAAATATGCTGATATACTCAAGTAACGGTTATACGTGAAAAATGTACACCAATGCATATTAAACATAGCAATGTAATACAAATTCAACAATCCATAAGCAAAACATGATTGTTATAGAGAAATAATATGAAACTGTTTCTGAAAGTTGAACCAGGCTCAATTTCACCATTAACAATAACAGTGGAGCAACATTTAATTTAGTGAACAATGAGTAACAAACAGCACGTCTGTTCGTGGAAAACCCTACACGTTAACTTATGAAAACACAATACAAACCTTATAAATTTACCAAATAAGATTATCGGTACGGTTCATCGTATAGCCTAGCGATATTTTAAATTCTAGGGCTTCGCTATAACTCTGTACGAAAAGCTAGCAAACCCTGACCTATAAAATTATACCTATATCATTGAAGGTAAAAGGTCAGAATGTATGCAAAAACTAACGCTCAAAAGCAGGTACAAGCCTTCACAGTTGTAGAACTTTTTCAAAGTCAAAGTTCGAAATCAACTCTTCAATGCACCTGAGGCCGAACTCGCGAAATGCTCCAATATTATTTCGAGGTGACGACAGGTGCTACGAGCGGCAATGGCCACTTACTAACAGGAGGTACTCGTTTAATACTTGAAGTAAAAAAATGACAGACAATCAATTGGATATCCCGTCCAATGGTCTTTAAGAAACCAGTGTACATATATTATGACCATCGCGACAAGTCTCGCTCAATAAAAATTTGGATCGAGTTTCCAAAGATACGACCAAACCGTCGATAAGATTGATTAAAATAAGACACCTTTCGAAAACCAAATAAAAAAATCTCATGTCGTAACTCAAGTCTGATTACAAAAAGAAAGAGAGTTAAATCTCGTAGCGAAGTTTACGAAACTTAAACAAACGTAAAGAAACATGCGCCGAATCCATCAAATCGAAGAGCAGAAGACGAAAAACGTTTGTAGAAACAAAGGAACGAGTTCAAAACAAAAGGTATCGGCGGGTATAAAAAGCAATGTTTCCCAGGGCCCGCTGGAGCGTGACGCGCAACGCTCCGCCGCGCCCTCATCTCCGGTGACCGCCCTGAGAAAGCTGACCAGCCGATGGACCGGCGACGCACTAACAGCTATGCTCAACGCGATTTATATCGTAATTTCTATTAATCTTTTCTGATAAAGCGATGACAATTTTAAAAGTCCGAAGTTCGATATTTCATAGAAGATACATAGACGAAAAAGATAAAAATGTGACAGAAATAATTCAGACGTTGAAACAAACAAGTTAGGCGAATGATAAATGACCGTGGAGTATACGCTTATCGTAGTGATCTGTGAAGAACCAGAAATTGCTACAGGTAACACCACAAATCATACAAAGTTTTAAATAAATATGAATAAGATTGCTATTCTCTAACATCTGCACTAACTAGTGCTGCTTTGAGCAAATGTAACTCACTTTATACCGGATCACGATACTGTGATCAATTTCGCGATATCGACATGAGGGCTCGAATCACACTTCAAAAGAATTAAATGGAAAGACGTAATTATGAGACTGGGCTCCAATTGGGCACTAGCGGCGTGCGAGCATGTTCGCAATACACCCATTTTGAATATTCATTGAATCCCGCGATGAGAACGAAATATGCATGTGGTTTTTGGAACAAATTGTTCAGGACATGATATTTCGTTGAAATTCTGAGCTCGATGGACTCGGTGGCATTGTTTGTTTAATAAAAGCAAATATATTCTGGATTGTACAGTAAAGAAGTGCTGGGTGAGAATGTGAAAGATGCTTAAAGGAAATCACAAAAATATGTCTGTCGGGATTCCTCAAAACGTTTTTGATAAACGCTAATAAGAGTGTGACTAACCTTATTAATGTTGAGGAAATCGTATGAATTGTGGCATCATCTGCGAGGAACATAAATTTTAATTTATCTCCGGCATTGCTGGCAGTCGTAATAAAGGCAATGCGATTAGGTATAGTACCGGAAGCAGATCGTAGCACAGCAATGGACGCGGAGGGAGAGATTAGTCGCGCCGACACTTCCCGCTTGGACGGGAACCGAGAAAGTTTTATTGAGGTAGGGCCGCTGTTGATCGTGTTATTGATAATAATAAATACAGGAAAGATAATATTTCTCGTAAATTGATAAAGCTGCGTATAAATATAAATAAACTGCAACACATACATTTTGAATTTCACCAGTTTCTACGTACGGGTTTACTTCTACTACTGAAAAGGCATAAAGCATCGAAACTATCGAAACATCAAAATCTAAATATTTTTGTGTAGGGTAAAATTATCTCTTTTTAAATATTTTTTCGATGTCGATATGATTTTTTAACAACGATTATATAAATAATATAATGGATAATAAGCCTACTTAACAAACATTTTATGGAAAAAACGCCTGAAGCATCCCGAGGTGCCGTGGTCTATTGATGGAATATTACACGAAATGTCATTACTCTCAAGAGCTGATAACGAAAGTATTACCTTGGCAATAATAGCAAGTCCGCAACCCTGCAAGAACATAATTCGAAGCGTCGGAAATGAAAGTGCTCGACGGTCGCGCCCCGCGCCGCTAAAGATACAACTCACCCACACCATATTTGGGTTAAGTAGCTCGGTGGACGTATCCTGATTTATATATAAATAAAAATTAACTAAAAATAGGCAACAGTTAACGATAGTGTTGAAAAAATCGAAGAATTCATGAGAACTACCCACAGCACAACTTAAAACTGCCTTTTTAACTTTCAAACAGATAAATAAGAATGGGTATTAAAAAATTTAATTTCATCATTTTCAATTAAAAATATAAACATTACTTATTAAACAATTTTATTAATGAACAATTACTTTGTTTAAGATTTATTCTATACTCAATAGCTAAAGATGCTAAAGCTTATTGCTGACGCGAACACATGGAAAGGTGTAGAATTCTTTATAGTTCAACTCCGGTAGTATCACCGCCACACCTATTTCTACCTAATAACAGCAGTGTAGCTGCTGTGTTCTAACCTGAAGGATGTGGTAAGGGAGACATACTTTCCGAGGCATTCCATCTTGTCCTCAGTGGTAGCAACGCATCCGTGGCTAACCTTACGTGAGACTTTGATCTTACCTAGGTTTGCTTACAGATGGCCATAGGCGGCAGTAGCCACTTACCATCAGGTGGGCTGCATGCTCGTTTGCTACTTCCATACTACAAAAAAAAATCCCCTTACCAAAAATCATTTAACGCATCGATATGACTTTTCACATTCCTAATATTCACGTGCCGGGAATAATTTTCCGCATCTGAATAAAAAGTCTGAATCGCCTCCGCTGCATTGAGGCCAAGTTGTGTACTCTGCGGATAATATCCGTAGCTGGAGGCTTTCGAATCAGGGTGCCCTCATTTTCATAACATTTTTATAACAGTAATTTTAAAAACTTTAGTTTTTATTCCATTCAAATCCTACTTAACTTTCCTAGTTATATCTAAGTCATATAAAAGTTCTATTTTATACAATTTAATTGTATGTCAAAATTCATACAAGTGGACCACTGCTGTCCTCGCAACAGCAAACAACGGGCATGCAGCCGAACTGATGTTTCATAGGTTATACTGGTCCCTGCTGCCCATCTTTTTATTGGATAATTTTAATTTTGATTACTTCTAGTGCAAAATGCTTTAAGTTTTAATGCGTGAGTCCTGTTTTGAAGGATGTAGTCCTTCAAAACAGGACTCACGCGCTTTAGAATGTTGTTATGGCGGAGTGAATTTGACTATTATTCCATTGACCAAAAAGTTTACATAAAAATAAATATATACATACATTTATTGAGTACACATAAATTTTAACAAGAAATCTGCGCGAACCTTGAGCACTGTTTTTTACGACAAAGCGTTGCAGTAAAAACATTTTACGAACCTTTTTTTCCCGTAAAATGTTTCCCAAGTAAACACATTTAGGAAAGGCAATCCATTATGGACGCCAATTAAACGCTTTTATCGAGATTAATATCACATCAGGCGCTATCCACTAATCATACCATCATCATTATGTAACCAATATTATATCACCTACGCAAGTAACTTGCCTACTTTAAGCTTGTTGCCAAAACCGCTCTTTATTGATTCATAGTTTCCTTTGCATAATCAAATATAAGAGAATTACAAGTAATGATTTAGTTCGACGATAATTTAACCCAAATAAAAACTTAATATTTATCGAATTGTAACATGAATAGTTTTAAATTTTCATAGGTAATATTAAATTCTTGTTAAAAATACGTGGCATTGACATCATATTTAAACACTGTCAGTAATGTAAACAATTAATGGTGTATTTTGTTTATTTTAATATATGTATGTATGTATCCGTAACATTTATTTACGAAACGTAAATATTATGTTCCGCATTCCTTCTCTATTTATTAACATTAACTTTAACTATCTCTGTTTGCAGTAATCGTAAAAATGGATTAGAAATGTTCGCTTCATATATCACATTCAAATTAATATGATTATTTAATAAGTAAGTTATTACTAAATTACATCGTATAATACTTTAATAATTCTGCTACCTCTAAACATTTCTTAATTTGATTCTAAAAAATAATTTTCTACGATACGTTTACCTAGGTCCTCCCCGCCACACCCTCCAAAGTGTAATTCTGCCACGGGGACATTACTGCCCAATGCATAACATTTTGTATATCATCAGGCATTAAGTTTGAACTACTGTGACTTTAAATAAATATGCAATAAAAAAATAAAAAAAAAACATTTGTGTTAACTTTATAGTGCCACCGTAGAACACTAAATGTTCTATCACCTTTATTTGATCAGGAACAAACGTATACAAAACGTCAACTGAGTATAAAAACTCATAATTAAGACGAAAGTATTGATAGCTCTTGTGACATTAGAAAGCAAAACATTTAATAAAGACATATAATGTGTACCAACTCTAATATATCGTTGGGCTTTGTAATCTCTCGGCCCTAAATCCCTCGATAGCAAAATACAAAGCTAGAGCATTCCATAGATACGTTGTAACACATAAACCCATTCACGTCGAAATCATTACATAAATAGTCTAGAGAGCAATAAATTCAAAAGCAAAAGAACTATACGCGCGGACCCACTCTTACAATTTGGGTTATTGTGAAATTCATACGATTACTTGAGCGAATTACATCATCTGTATAGAGGCAGGTGGCGGTTCACGCTAAATATATGATGGCGTTTGTGCTTATTGGGCAACTCCACAGACCGTCAGTTTTAAAACGACGGAGTGAAACCGCGGCAAAGATAACTAAATCTAGGCTTGCTTGGTATAAATCGTATCAATAAATTGGATCTTCCTCCATAGGAAATCCATTAAGCCTCCATCTACTATTGGAAAGTCGGTCTTAGGATCAAATGAAGTATTAATCCTGAAGTGAAAGACCATTTCGAGTTTAATAAGATCTCGCGGGTCGCAAAAACACTTTATCTGAATGTAATGGCACTTTCTGATGGACCGCCATTCATCTCACGATACATGCTCATTACTAAGCAATAACGACACTTGTACATTCTAATTAAATCGCGAGATATGACAGTTGCGTTGATGTACAACACAGTTAAACCAATTAACCTTAAATGGAGAACAAAATCCATATATCTTAGTAATAGTATAAATGCAAAACTCTGTAAAGATGAACGTGTGTTTGTTACTCTTTTACGCAAAAACTACTGGTCAGTTTTCACTGTATTTTGGCACAACGATAGTTTATGACCTGGATTAATACTGGACGAATAACCGTAGTAAAAAGGGATGGAGCCGCGGAAAATTTCTAGTCTAATATAAATAAAAGGTCCACGTGTCTCCACATTGCGTATATTCGCATAAAAATGTAGTTTTTAAAGGACTGAGAATAAGTAACAATAACAATTTACATCGTTTTTGGATCTTTTTGGATGTATACACGTCTGTGTGTTTGAAATCACACCAAACCAAAAGTAGTGAATTACATTTTTAAGGGTTTGAAATGTTTTTTATCGATGCGATTTTTATTTTATTAGATTTATGCGATTACAGCATTATGTGGTAGCTTGTAATCCTGCAATACAAAGTGCTGAGCTTTATTTAATTCAAATCTAATTTTAATACGTCAACAAGCCACAGAATTTGGCAATTGGACGGTATGTTGCAATGAACCGGCAAACGGGCGGGGATCATACGGTCACGGAGCTCACGAGACGCGGACGGAAGCCGTACGTAACAGCGATTGCCAAATGTGAGCCCGCTTACATATGCATGCACACGCGTGCCGGCGCGTGGCTCACACTTAGCCGGCTGGAATAAATGGACGCGATTTTATAAAAGGTTTGGATAATAATAACAAATATCTCGACAATAAGTATGCGTGAAATTTTAATTGAGGAGTATCACCGTGATGCAGCAAGAGGGGCGCTGTACTTCTTTTCTATACTTAATATTATAAATCAGTAGAGTTTGTTTGGTTGAACGGGCTAATCTCAGGGAGTACTGGTTCTAATTAAAAAAATCTTTTTGTGTTGAATAATAAATTTATTGAGAACGGCTATAGGCTATATAACATCATGCTGTATCTTTTTATTTAGTAGCGGGTGCCACCGCGAAGCACATCTAGTTGCTCAGTATATAGTTTGTTTATACAAGTTTTTCATAGTGATTTTCATAATTGTAATAGTAATTTAAAATTTTACCTTGAAATTTGGCTTTAAATTTTTAAAACAATACGAACTCATCATTCAACCAAACAGCGACAATGAGCACTCATAATCGGATGGGCTGCATGTTAGATTACAAATTGAATTTTATTACAAAATTAGTTATAATT